>MQTX01000126.1:0-108306 GCA_009735665.1 Angiostrongylus cantonensis | reverse complement strand
AAGTTAGTTGGTGGATAGCAGCCGCACAGAGTACTACATGGGCAAGGACTGTGCCTGTGTCAGGTCAGTGGATTAGCCTGAGGTATGGCGCCAGGTCACGCGTGATAACAAGACACTCCTCCTTGCGATTCATTTTTGAATCTTTGGATTTGATCCAAAATGCCTCAAGGGTTTTATGCACTGATGTTTTCGATTCGTGCGTGAGGATAGTGTCTCCTACTTCAAAATCTTTTCCGTCATGCTCCTGCATCCTACGCGCGCTTAATGGAGTGTTTGGTCTTAACTTAGATTTACCGACTAGGTGTTCTTTTATACGGACACATAGTGGTCTACCAGTTTCGCCAACGTGTTCGTCTCCGCACGCTTTGTAAGAGATCAGATAAACTGGACCCGAACTCATGCGATCACCGCCTCTACCGTTAGGGCAAATTATGCAGCTTTTCGTTGTACACAGACGGTCATATAGGTGGTTGCGAACTAGCTGGCGTCTTAGAGTGTCCGGTGGTATTTCTGTCACTGTTAGGGAATTCTCTAGACCGGTCCTTATTAAGCAACGCTTTATGTCCGGTGGTATTTCTGTCACTGTTAGGGAATTCTCTAGACCGGTCCTTATTAAGCAACGTTTTATCACTGCACTTATTTCGCTTGAATTAAAGGGCAAGAAGAACGGAGCCTTGTTTTCGCTAGAATTATCGCTTGGGGCATAGTTTTCCTCTATGCTTATGACGAGGAGCTACAGTTTCGTAACCACTTGAAATGGCTATTTGGCGCGTCAGTTTCGAGGATTCTTCCCTTTGCTCTCAACCTGTGCACACGTTGGCGGCGGTTCGAAACATATGTCTTATAAGCGCCCTTTTAGTGTGTGAGGAATGAGAGGAGAGATAATGAACCAGTATATTCTTACAGGCCTTCCATACCATTTTGTGGTGTAGCCGTTTTCGGATAGGTTAACTTGAACGTTTAAGAATGGAAGCCAGTTTTCTTTCGGTTTCTCACGGGTGGTTTTATGTACTCTGAGTTTTCGTTCAATAACTCAAAGCATTTGTCCATCTCCTCTTGTGTGGAGCAGACGAAAAACAATCATCTATATACCTACAGTAGAGTAATGGCCCGACATCGATTACTGGTGCTTCCACTTTAGACATAAAGGCAACGGCAAGTTCCACAGAAAAGACCGTACATTCTTCAAGGTCATCATTGGAGATTTCATTGCCAAGATTGGTCCACGGAGAACGTCTGAGGAAGGTCACATTGGGACCCAAGGAATGGAATGAACAGGATGAGCGTCTACCTGAGTTTATCAAGGCGACCAAGACCATCCATGATAACTCGCGATTCCAGAAGCCCTACCCAACACTGGACGTGGGAGTCTGTCGATGGAGAGTCGCTGCTGCCCCAAAATTCTACACAGGATCAGACCACCGTCTCTCTAGAATCTTGCACGAAGGAGACGGGAGACGGTGGTCTGATCGCGTGTAGAAGTGGGGAGGAAATTGGAGTGTAAACGACGAAAAAGAAGCACAGATAGAGAAATAATCATAGATATAAGAATGACGAAGGAAAGCATAATAAACAGAATCGTGTAAAATTTAGTGCTCGCTGATGTTGCTGTAAAATTCATCAAACTGTTTTCTACACATGAAAATCCACCTTCGCATTTGTCTTGCAGTCATCATTTGAGTTTAAAAAAATAGCATAATATTGGCGAACAATTGGAACAATATCAGTTTAAAAGTTTTACATCTTATCATTATTATATTTTTATTTCTTTTATAGAGGTCGTCACTATGATGTTCGATGCAGACCACCGACATGGACGACCTTCGCGAGAGAGAGAAACGAACAGAAATTGCGCAGATACTCGCACTACCGATGAAGACTGGCCATCCAAGTATCGAAGCAAGTAAGTATCATTTTGATGGACATTGGCGAATGGTAAAATGAAAAAGGGACTTCGACAATGTGAGCAATACATAACCTAATGAGAATAAATGAAACTATGGACAGTGTCCGATGTTCTCAGCCCAATGGGAAATCAGAGCTAGAAAGAACGGAAGCTCAGCGCCTCCACAATATTTCGCAGATGGTGGAATTCGAGTAAATGTAATTAACAGTGAATAGTAATGGTGAATTCGCAATGAAAAAGTTGAGTTAATTCCGAGAACACTTCCTGTTAGTTCACCCTAATGTTCATCCTAATCCCTACGTCATATCGAATTCCATGTTCAACGCAGTGACTGCTTACTTCCTATGGGCAATAGGATAAAATAAATAAGGATTTGGGAAGACGAGAAGTGGGTGGAACGACAGATGAAGGTGTCAGTCGTTACTGAAGCAGGTCGCAATTTCGGACGCTGTCCGATAAAAGTTATTCGTAGCTCACTAGATCTTCAAGCCGCTACAGCTTTTCGTACCCACTCATTCATAGTTTAAGACGTTGTAATGAAGAAGGTAGGCTCCAGAAGGAAAGCGGCATTTCAATATTTAGCGACTGCGAAATCAACGAAATAACACCTCCCTATGGTTGGACTTCCTCATACAAGATAGAGTAGTGCGATTATTCGAATTCATCGTTCAACATTACATTGTTCAAACTTGACTACGGCGATTTACAAAAAGAGGTGCTCAGACCGAAAGAACAATTTGATTCGTTACAATCATCAGAAGCAGGAACACTTGAGAAAAGTTAACGATAGAATAGATAGACAATAAAGATATAAAATATATATGCATATAAAATTTTACCATCGAATAAACCAGCGTTTAATAGTTGATGAATAGCCGGCTGCAAAATTCTGATAAACAACAGGATCAGCAAGGAGAAGTCCACAAAAAAAACGATGAAAGGAAAAACCGAATCACTTTCCACTTTGAGCCGAGCGAGATCTATAGTTCCAACAACTGTTCAACACATTTTGTGCGAGCATCACTCCGCTGAAACGGTCCCAGTTGGAAATCCTTCTACAGCATTTTTGTTGCCTTTTTCGTACTGTGTTAGTCACTAGGTGACATGAGTAACACACGATAAACCTTCATTCGTTCTTGTCGATCGTTCGATGACGGGCAACGTCATACTTTTGCACGAGGCATTTTTTATAGAACACAGGAAGAAAATATTCATGCAAACATTTGGGGTTCTGCAGTGCATATTTCGAAACCTCGTCGCAACCTAGAAAACCGTTCCGGGGTCAAATCAGTAATCTAAACGTCAGTTCACTCAAACACACCCTCTACCTACATGGGAGGCTAAACTATTAATGAAGTTTAAAGCTCCACGTCTGACCAGTACTACGTAGCGTATGCAAATGTTTGTTCGAAAAACGTACCAAAAAGTTCGTCGCATCACATTCCCACTCCGATACAAATCATAGGAGGATATCTGCTTTGTAACACAGCCACTGGGTCTCTCTCACATGAGGGATCTCGAGCCGGTTAGTCGCGAGGCTACGTGGCACGTCCCTAGGTGGTGGATAGAGGGTTTATCGCCGAATAAAAGTGACCTTTGCATCCCTGAGAGACAAGTGGATCCAGGAGATGGACTCCTTGTTTCTGCTGCACCGATTTGGTACATAGTTTCTGTATTTGCTAGGCGTATTCATGCATGAGTGTGTGGGTGCCTTCTCGCTTATGCGGGTTGTATTCTAGGAGTCAAATCGGCCAAAAGCCTGCACTCGAGTGACAGGGAAGTATATGGGAGCCGGTTAGGACTCCCCCCCCCCTCCCCCCCCAACAAATAAGCTCCATTTCCACACTGGGAGAGCCTGGCAAGCTACCAGTGAGTATACCAAGATCTTTTTCGTGAGGGATTCGATTTCTAGCGGGAAGGAGAAAAAGCCGCTAAATTCAAAAACCGAAGTCCCACAACCACCGTAAACTGGGACTTATTCAATTCATTGGCTGTTGTGGAGGCACCGTTGTCGATAAGATCGAGGAAGAATACAAGAATCGAACAGCACTAGGTCCAGACAGGATAAGAGCAGAACAACTGGAGAACTTTCCGCCAGCCCTCGTAAAAACACTGGCTCGGCTCTTCACATGTTACCGGTCTGAATACAAGGCTCCTACTCAGTGGAAGACCAGCAAGACCATGTTGTTGTTCAATAAGGGCGACCTACACGATATAGGCAACTACTGCCCAATCTGCTTGCTGTCTGTGGCCTGCAAACTTTTCACTCAAGTCATCTTAAAAAAGATTGATAGAACACTGGACGAAGGACAGCCATGTGAGCAAGCAGGGCTTCGAAAAGGATTTAGTACGATGGACCACATTCACACGATAACGAGGCTCATTGGAGTATCGCGAGAGTACCAAAGACCGCTCTGTCTCACTTTCATTGACTTACAGAAGGCCTTTGATTCAATTGAGATAGAAGAAGTCATGGAAGCCCTTGATAGTCAAGTAGTTCCTACTCAGTACATAACGATTCTTCGTGATCTGTACAAAAATTTCACAACCAAGATATCACCATTCTACAAAGAAATTAACGTTGACGTCAAAAAGGGCGACCTACACGATATAGGCAACTACTGCCCAATCTGCTTGCTGTCTGTGGCCTGCAAACTTTTCACTCAAGTCATCTTAAAAAAGATTGATAGAACACTGGACGAAGGACAGCCATGTGAGCAAGCAGGGCTTCGAAAAGGATTTAGTACGATGGACCACATTCACACGATAACGAGGCTCATTGGAGTATCGCGAGAGTACCAAAGACCGCTCTGTCTCACTTTCATTGACTTACAGAAGGCCTTTGATTCAATTGAGATAGAAGAAGTCATGGAAGCCCTTGATAGTCAAGTAGTTCCTACTCAGTACATAACGATTCTTCGTGATCTGTACAAAAATTTCACAACCAAGATATCACCATTCTACAAAGAAATTAACGTTGACGTCAAAAGAGGAGTTAGGCAAGGCGATACCATCTCTCCAAAATTATTTACCACCACCCTCCAGAACGTCATACGAACATTGGAATGGGGTAATATGGGAGTGAAAATCGATGGTCGGTAGTTACATCATCTTCGCTTTGCTGATTACTTATTTGTAACACCTAGCATTAGCCAAGCGGAGGATATGCCTTTCGATTTCGACGATGCCTGTGGAAGGATCGGTCTTCGACTAAATCTCAAGAAAACGATGGTCATGAAGAACGGATTGGTTTCGCTTGCCCCATTCACGCTCAACGGAACGAATCTCTCCGAATGCTCCTGTTATGTTTATCTAGGTCTGGAAATCAATATGTTGAATGACTTAGCTCCAGAGCTGATCAAAAGGAAACGAGCGGCTTGGGGAGCTTTCAAGAGCATCGAGGATGTAGTGAAGAGAACAAAGAACATCCGACTCCGTGCCCACCTTTTCGACCAAACGGTTCTTCCTACTCTAACGTATGCGTCAAAAACCTGGTTGCTGCGTAAGCAGAATGAAAGATCATTCAGCGTTATCGAACACGCAGTCCGAAGGATGATGCTAGTAGTATAGCGTTTCACACAAGTATGAGATGGGATCCGAAGCTCCGACCTGCGTCAACGATCAAAAATCAAAGATGCCGTTCTATACGCCAAACAGTCGAAGATAAGATGGGCCGGACACGTAATGCGTATGAATGATAACCGATGGACAAGAGCCGTTAGTGACTGGATTCCTCGGGATGTCAAACGTACTGCAGGAAGACCACCAACCCGATGGTCGGAGTTATTCACGAAGAGCCTAGAAGAAGAAAATGGTGCTCGACGAGTCCCTAGAGCGAGCAGAACCTACTGGGTTATTCTTGCACGCGACAGGAAAAATGGAAGGTTTACTGGCGCCTGCTCGAGTCACTCGACGATCAACGGCGTGTCAATTCGAGCTTTGTAAGCTCTGACGAAAGCAAAACCGCGAAAAAGTCAGCTATTGTGAATAACTAGTAAAATCTAAACCTCTTCTTTGTTCACAAAAAAACAGTGAATTCTTGTTCAATGCCGAGGTCAAAGTGAACTTGATCATAGGATTTGTTGCAATTTTTGATCAGCTAACGTTTCGACGCCTTTACCATCTTCTATCATCTTTCGACACCTTTACCTTCTTCCCACTATCGCAATGATGTAAGTCGACCGCCCACGACATCATTCTGGCGATGTGAGCGATTAGGAAGACAGGGACTCGAATCCAGTAAATAGAATAAATAAAACAATTTAGCTTAGATTTTAAGGATGTGATGTGTTGTAAACGGCTAGAATGTATTTATGTCAAGAGTTCTTCTCTAGACCGCCTAAAATTTCATGTCACTCTCTCGTGAATTTGATTTTGCTTTTTTCTTACCTTCAAGTACACGTTTATCACTTTATCTAACCAGTTCACCACTTTACTTGTATACTAGGATGGCCCGTCTTCACTGGTTGTACTGGCTCTAGACCGCCTAAAATTTCATGTCACTCTCTCGTGAATTTGATTTTGCTTTTTTCTTACCTTCAAGTACACGGTTATCACTTTATCTAACCAGTTCATCACTTTACTTGTATGCTAGGATGGCCCGTCTTCACTGGTTGTACTGGCGCTAGCATAACTTGCGTTTTTTCGCAGTTTTGCTGGTTTAGCAGTTGTGGTTCCCCGGAGACCCGAGGTCATCCTGGTCAAAGTTTGCCCCTGGTCTTCACCACCACAGGCAGTCGCAGCCCTTGTGGATTAGAGGAAGATTTGCTACCATGCGACTTTGATACCAGGAAGATGGTGGATCCTGGCATTGTTTTACTTTTAGCTAGGCTTCTTGACGGAAGCGCCGGACTCCTTCTCAGCTTGAGAGACGGAGCATGGGAAACGAAACCCCCGTTGTACTTCGCAGCCCGACGACCAGGGCCACCTTCCAGCCACGATGAAGCGGTGAACGGTTGGGAGGTAACCAGCTCATTAGTTGCCGCAAAGCCCGTTATAGTTCACATATCTTTGCCATTAAGGTGCAATTTTACTTATCGTCAAACAAATTGGAAAATATTCTGTTTGGAAGAATCAGATCAATGATATGCGAACCCTGAATGCAAATTGTCATCATTCAGTAACACTTTAATTCAAAAACGAGTGATGAAGGTGAAGGGCAACTCGGGTGTGGTAACAAAATTGGGGCTGCCGGGAACCCAGCATTTGCTAAAAAAAAATTCGCTAGCCATTCAGTAACACTTTAATTCAAAAACGAGTGATGAAGGTGAAGGGCAACTCGGGTGTGGTAACAAAATTGGGGCTGCCGGGAACCCAGTTATGTTTAAGCGACTTTCGCCATCTGCGAAAATTGTGGGAATGCCATAGGGAATTTTACTCATTTGCTAAAAAAAAATTCGCTAGTGTCAACTGAGCTGTTGTTGATGTTGACTGTTGTCACCCAAGTAAACAAATTCATCACATCCTTTATTATTATGATTTATGCATTACCGACTTTGTCCGCATGCTTCATAGGCCTTTGGTCGTTATTTCCAAAAAACGATGCTGCCACTTCGATGGTCTGAAGTCAGTAAACATAAAGATTAGCGCAAAATCTACACTTTACTACGATGTAAAATGCGGTAAGAAGACCGTCAAAATCTTCCCAAAAAAGAAAGAGCGACACGAAAACTTTTTGGTGATATAAGGATGATGCATAACTGTTAGCGGATGAAGCAACGCGTTCGGCGTTGATCTATCCCCATCCAAACGGCCTCATCAAGCACTGCAGATGTCTAACGTATCCAGTCAGTATTTATATCATGCCAGATATGTCCGGTACCAATTTGCTCCACCCAGGACAGGAAAAAGTTTGATTTTCACTGGGTTCGTAATAGAATCGACGTAATATTCCCTAAATACGTACTTATATTCCTTCATTTAATCGTAGTTAAAATAAAAGTTTCTGACTGGTTCGTGGGAAAAAGGAAATAGATGAAGCTTCTATACATACATTAACCAGTCTTTACTCGCTTGATTTTCAAGAGAAAGTAAAGTGCTTCGTTGTGTGAAAAGTCTGTCAGGTTTGAGAAGGTTGAGAAGAAAGAAGGTTTTCATCTGTGTGCCTCAACGTGATGTTACACTCTTTCAATATTATTTTGCAAAACAAAGGTAGTTTATACGCACTTTTCCTAACTGGAGATACAGAGATACATCAAATGTCTGTCTACTGCGAAGTGATGGGATGGGAAGAATAGCAAAAATACATCGAAATCAATGCCAAAATTGACCATACAGAAGTCATAACAATGAAATTAGTGACGAGTTCGTTTACATGCTCAGCCACACGAGTGAACCAAATCCACCATTTTTGTAGCCGATGGAGGGGCACTTCAGCAAACGTAGATCTCCAGCATTCGTTACTTCGTGGCTGACGATAGGTTGGTCTCAATCAGGCCCTCGAATTGATCTTATCTTGATGGAAATTTGGGTTGAAAAACCGTTTCAGTGCTTTCCCAACTTCATGCAGAGCGTTGTCGTCCCCTGTTGGACGGAATTCATTTAGCTTTAATGATGCTGAAATATTTGCAAAATTCTTGACTGCGTGTGTCTACTGTGAGAAACGAACGCGCTATTACCCTTTTCACGAGCTAACGCGTTCACCACCACACCATGCAGATCCTCCGTTTCGCCTGTCTCTCGGCTACGTCTATCGATCAGTGCCATCAACCATATATTTCGCAACATACCCTGCCATTAAAAAAAGAGCAGGTTAGTAAGTTAAAATTAGAATTCACTTATTTCTTCACATGTCAAGGAATGGATGCATCTTATTGTGCAAAAAGGGTGCAGAACTGACGCAATAACGACAATCTGTCTTCCACTCAACCCACTGTACACTCTTGAATTCCTTTGACTTTTCATTATGGTTGACGAGGTTCGTACTACAGCACCTACTACTAGCACACAATAGCTGACGTCTCGGCGGTTTCGCCTTCTTCAGATCTTGGAAAGGTCAAATTGACATGCAAACTAAGCCAAACGATTTCGTAACCTTAGCAGACAAGACTTAGCACGTAAACTTACATTCGCACACTAAACAGCATCTTTTGAACACTCACTATTTTATTCACTGTAAGTAGGCCAGTTAGGGCGCGTGTGGCGCAGTGGTTGGAGGCGCCACTGCGGCGCGCACGTGAAATGCGCCCATGGCCCACCAAACCTTCCATCCCTCCGGGGTCGGCAAATTGGTACCAGACTTGTCTGGGAGGATAGCAGCACTGGCTCGATACATCGGCCGGCCTCCGCGAGTCATTGTAAAGGTCAGATATGCACTCAATCACCTCCAACGATGCCTAATGAAGTCGAATGCATGGTGCATCCCTCAGGGATTGATCAACGCCGAGAGCTTTATCCTTTATCCTTTAAGTAGGCCAGTTATTTAATGGAGACTAGCCGCATAGAGTCTTAGATGGACGAGAAATGTTTCTGGCTCATGTAGGAGGATTAGTCAGAGGAATGGAGCTAAGTCACCCATAATCACAAGACACTCTTCCTTACGGTTCATTTTTGGGTTTTTGGAGCTAATCTAGAACGCTTTAAGGGCTTTACGCGCTGTTGTTTTGGGTTCTTGTGCAAGGATATTGACTTTAACTTCAAAAATTTTTCCGTTATATTTCTGGGCCGTATGCGAGCCAAGTTTGGTTTTAATTTGAATTTACCGACTAGGTGTTCTTTTAAACGGAAGCAGAGTGGTCTACTCATTTCGCCAACGCATTTGTCTCCGTACGGCTTAGATGAGATTAGGTAAACTGTACCCGAGCTCATTCAATCAACGTCTTTATCGTTAGAACACATTTGGCAATTTAGCGTTGTACGTAGACGGTCGTAAAGGTGGCTGCCAACTAGCTGCTGTCGTAGAGTGCCCATGGATATTTATTGAGATTTACCGAATTCTATAGTCTTGCCCCTCTTATACAACGTTTTATAGCTACACTTATTTCATTGAAAATAAAGAGCAGATAAGCAAGACCTTATCCTTGTTAAAATTATCGTTTGGACGTGAGTTTTTCTTCTACCTCTGCATCGAAAGGTCTGCGGTTTCCTAACCATTGGAAATGGCTCCGTTATGTATGAGCTGCGTCGGCGAGAAACTTGGACCCATTTCAAATAGTGAATATGCACAAAAACACTTGAAATAAAGTTTAAAAAAGTAGAATGCAGAATGAGACCTGGGCTTCGAAACGATTCATAGCATGAAAATGAAAGCTTAATTCTTTATCAAAACAATTTCGTGGATTATTAATAAAAACAGTGAATTTGATTAATGCAAATATAACATTACCTGCGGTTACTCAAAGGAAAATCTCAGAATATAAGTCGGTGATTATCAGCACTCAACCTCCACCGAAATCCAAGTTCAGTACGGGGGTCGCTCCAGAACTCAAAAAGACTCGGTTAGCAACGGCCACGTAGAAACGTGGAGCAAAATTTCAGTATTGGAATAGTTTTGTGAACTTTGAAGGAAATCAACATTGAAGACCTTAGAAGATTAGAAGCGCCCTTTTTTATAGAAAACAAAAGACGAAGAACGATGGGAAGAGAGAGAGAGAGAGAGAAAAAAAGAGTGGGGAACGCTGATTCATTCTCATGCCAACAGCTGACGTATTAATACAGTACCCTATTGAGCTCTAGGACCTACCTTTGCGATTGGTTTTGAAATTCGGAAACTGAGAAATTCGTTCCCTACGATCGCTATTCGCTGTTCTGTCTCGGAATGTGCATATCTATTACTCAGTGGACGACATTTGACTGGCGGCCGGATTCATGGCCGAGTCATAAGAGGAGCGCGGCAGTAGATAGCGCACCACTGATATGTCGAAATGATCGAGTGCTTCCGATTCTGAGTCAATCTTCTGTTTCGAAATTATATTCCAAATGAATTCGCTTTCTTCACTCCACGAAACGGCTGAGAAAACCAGCTACCTAATAAAGTAATTGCTGAACGGACCATATAAACAAGTGCTGCTTGGTCATGACAGATTGGAAAAAGTGCCATTGAAGAACCCCACAAACTTATTGAAATTCTGTCGAGATCCTGAAATGGCGATGTCTGTTGGTTACAAGGAAGTCGGATTATAAACAGTTAGCGATCAAAACAATAGTGGTTGAAAATAATAAAAATCTGGAACGTTAGAAAAACTGAATACTTAAAGAGAACCACTTGCTTAATCAGTCGGACGTTAGCTCGTCCTACACTATCTGACTTAATCTTCTTCAAATTACCGCAATGAGACCACGACTTTTCTCATAATTCGTTACATTAGTTTGTAAAATAAACTTTACGAAGCATCACAACTACAATAGAGAAAGCGTACGTGTAATAATTGCTTAAGGAGTGATTATAGTAGAAGATGGCGAATAAAAATATCTTACTGTGAAAAAGTAGCCTTTCTTGGCCCTTGCGACAATGCACTATATGGAATCGTTTTCACTGGTTTCACCTGTTGCTTAATTCAACAAGGCCGCTGCCATGCATAGCATAAGAGGTACAGGTCCACCGCACGCCAACTCTGCTGTCCAGAGTTAATGGATTTGTCAGACTCGTCTCCTAACAACAAATCACTGTCTTATTAATCGGCCGGCGCCACTTTTTCTTGTAAAAGCTGATTCTGCACTCCTCATTTTTAGTGATACACAAATGTTAGCATGTATTCCTTCATTGATAAGCTAACACGGGGTCGATGAAGATGTTCATTCCGCTAACGTTTCGACGTCTTCGACTTCCTCAGAACGATTGAAGGTTATCAAAGAAAGAGTGCCTGTTGACTAGGTATACCGAGGTTAGCAGAAGTAGGTTTTTGAAACAAATGTCAGCAATGAGGGAACTTATCAGAACGGCTAACCTCTCCCGCATTCGGAAAGACTGCAATATCTTTTTTTTTAGATCTACAAATTTCTTGCTAACGAGGAAAACTGTGTTAAATTTCGGCTTTTCGAAATGCTTTTTACATAATAAAATATCCTTATTCGTGCATAATAAAATATCCTTATACGTTCATATTGCTGTTCATTGAAACTAAATTCATCCTAACGACATTCTCCTCCTGATAGGTGGCCATTCGTAAACCTACTGCTTTTCCATAGTTATCGATCATTGCCAGCTTCATCCATGCTAGTTACTATGACATAGGTTGCGTTGTCTTCACAAATAAGTGACCCAATGCATCGATATCAATGCACATTGCCTGCGATTGTTCATTTTGCCGCAACAAATTTTCGTGCCATACTTTTCGCGCCTTAGTTTTTTCATGATAGCCTATCTATTACAATTGTTGTGCCTGATGTGATTCGTGAAAAGCTGCTTTCTAGATTTAATAATGTACAAAAAACTTTTTACGGACAAGTTTTTCAATGCACGTCATGCCGTGAGCGGCGAAAGTCTAGTGGATGTGTCACAATATAAAACTGAGCGTGGTAGCATGTGTCCTAACGAAGAAATATGGAGACATCATCAATCAAAAAGTGGACGAACAACTCTTTTTGTCAGAAGCTGTGCAGAAGGGATTTATAAGATAGCTCAGTATCTCTGCGGGCCTATTGTGATTATTCATGAAGGTCTTCCTCGGTGACGACAATTGATTGTTTGCATGATACTCAGTTCGACCACTGAGCGCCAGTAGTTATTCGCTCATAACGACAACGATCGCGGACCCCTGGTCGTCAACTCGGTGCCGATGTATGTCACTCAGTGTGCTTTCTTATGTCCAGATGTCCACTGTTTTTTGTTTACGGTAATTCGAGCTGTGTGCACGTGTGACGCGACATCGCGTAATCTTCACACCAAACTCGTATTGTCGTCGGCGGTCGCGACTAATTGCACTAATTACTGGAATCGGAAGGTTAATTCACTTAGTCGTCGACGGACGATCATCGAAATGATTGCTGAAAACTACTACGAAGACAGGCTTCTTCTCCGTCGATATCTCAACAGCAAGGAAATAAATGCTGTCAAAGTTTTTCATTCTTATAAACCTTCTGCAAAGGCTGAGAAAAATTATAAGATTCGAAAAAGTATGCTTTAGGACAATTGCTATGCAGAGTGGAGATAAATCCGACCTCAATTGCAAACAGTACAAACAGTTACAACAGCCTTTACTTAGTCCAAATTTAGATTAGGAAAGTATTTCGACCCTTCTTCGTTGGCCAACTGCACAGTGGATGATCGGTGGTTGAGGTACGAATTCCGCTTTGGCCTCATATCAAGTTCCATCAAGGAAGCGATGGTTTTTGTTTGCTGGAAAGGTGCAAGATGTTTTCGTTCACCTCTATATGGAAAAGAAAATGCAAATTCCTTGTTCTTCTTATTAAGTGTCATTTATACAGCAACCATTAATCCAGTACGCTCGTTATGAGTTGAATTCCCAACTCAGCTGTGCTGTTCCGAAACTTTCTATCCTTAAGCTTAGTGGTGGCTTCTCTTCCTGAACAATTGTGAGTATATCTTTTTCAAGCAAAATCTTAAGTAATATCGTCTTTGTCGACAGCAAATCCTGTTCCTCTTCTTCAGGACTTTCATCTCCACCACAAGACTTTTGTGCCACCGTTATAACCTTCAATCGTCCAGAGTCCCTCTCCGAATACAACATTGATATAACAAAGCTTTAGGCTCATGTAAAATTGGATTCAATAGAAAATATTTGAATTTCACTTCATCGGCTCGAATTGATGACATCCTAATGAAAACTCTAATCTATCGGAGCAGGAGAATGCTCTCCAACGCTACCCATTTTGTCTATCATTCATTTTGCTGACAAAATGGAAACAAAAAAAGTTTCGCTGTGGACAGTCGCCAAAAATAACTAGATAAAAAGAAAAAACGAAGCGAAGCCATTTTCAAATTAAGAAGAGTGCAACTTTTCTCTTTAAAAAGCTGATGTGAAGTTGCTGCCGTAGATTAAGTGGTCTAGTGATTTATTAGGTGGCGCTGTTTTCACAACTGTGCAAAACGTACTGTTTGAGTTAAGCAGAAATATAACGGAATACTGTAGCTACTCCCCAAGCGTTCGTCTTGTGAAGAGAATTGATTCTCAATACCCTCGGGCACTCTTAAGCATTTTATTGCCAAATTTCCGGCGAACTAATCACCGTGACAATCAAAGTCCCGCCGGAGTAGTGGAACTGCACGCTTAGCATCATATGTTTGATGAATTGCGATGGAATTTCATGATAATGGAAGACTTTATCAAGTCAGCCAGGCCAACGGCAATTCCCTCAACGACATCTAACAAGGCTTGTGTTCTCTCGTTTGAAGATTGATGAAGACCCTAAATGATTCCCTACGAAGAAGCAGAACAAAGCTAAGTATTGAAATTTCCGTAGAAATGGCAATTCGTTAAGCAGTGCTCCAAAAAGAGTCATGGTGAAGGCATACTGGCTTCAAGAGACCTTTGCCGAAATTGTTTCTTGCCACAAAAGTACGATAGAGCATGCAAGTCCTCAGAATAAATTTATGAATGCCATTTCCCTTGTTTGTTTCATTGCGGATATTAGGTGAAATTTTACCGTTTCATTAGCATTGAAAAAAAGCAGATTAATCGGTGAATAACTCAATAACAGGATGAAAAAATCTGAAATTGTTTTATATATGACTATCTCTCTGTATCTGAACTCGAATTCCACGTACTACCGTTTCCAATCGAATCCTGAAGCATGGATGGTCAACGCTGGTGCTAACCACAAGGCTAGTAGGCTACCATGATTTTTTAAGAAGAAATAGCTGTGGCTCAAGTGGACGTGATCAAACGTATCCAAAGCCTCATCTTTCACTTCTTGTTACCAAGGGTAGACTAAATTTTTGCCTTTTTGAAGCTCATAGGGTTCAAACTTTTCTGTGCTCAAACACTACTAGGTTACTACTAGGTCAAACCTACTAGGTTAGGTTACACTACTAGGCTACTAGGTTAGATTAAGCACACCGAGGTTCAAGGAAAGTCGGTCTCAAAGTATTAATACGCTTTGTGTTAGCTAATGATAACACTGACTTCTGCACGATGTGCGCGATGATATATGTCCGGAAGAAAAACAAGTAGTTATCAACGGACTATATCATTATATCCACCATCAGCATCGTGTATAAAAGGGCATCACTGAATGAGTGTGCCTCATTCGAGGAGATGGACCGCTGAGGAAGATCTGACTCGACACGAAGGCGAAGCCGCCACATCGAGACGAATAACAAGCGTGGACCATCGACTCGGATCATCGACTGTGATGAAGACGAAGGCGTCGAAACGTTGGCCGATAAATATTATCGTCAACCTCGTGTAAGCTCATCAAGGAAAAATACATATTGATTAAGCACACCGAGGTTCAAGGAAAGTCGGTTTGAAGTACTACTAGGTTACTCTTCCTCTTAACCAGATAGCTTCATGTGCCAGAATGTGCCAGAAAAAAATAAAAAAGCTATATTCAAGGAAAAGTCGTAACTATCTTTGCGGAGAAACTGTAACACATCTTTGCGATACCGCTGTCGATGATGCAGTGCTTGTTAAGGGACAACGCTGTTAACACAAACGGCTTGCCTTCACTTAACATGCTGTATACACTTATATTCGTGCATGACAAACCAACAGACAGCAAGGTTTTAGCAAAGTTTATACCGATCTATGATCGAGAGCTTCAGTTCGTCTTTCTTACGAATCACTTAATGTTACGATGTCGGAGGCTCGTTGACGTAGGGTACTCGGAAATCCGAGTAGAAGTACTTGAGCCGCGTGATTTGCATGATTTTGCGTCGACTTCAATAGAATTTGTAAAAATTGAAGCGCCGCTCTGGGACACTGCCTCGTTTGCTCTTCTGAAGAGGCGATCAACTTTAACTGCACCACAAATACTCAGAAAACTATTCTTTAGGAAAAACAAGCCGTTAAAGGGGGTTAAGATTACATGCAGCCGGTGCAGAATTACAGTGCAACTGAATAGTAATACTTTGTTCAAAACCATAGTGTTTCTAGAATATTCTTATCCGACGTCTAAATTCTTTCTATTTTGTCTTCTATCCATTCTTTCTGGCTTTCTTCCTTTTATTAATGTACTACTTCACGAATCCTGATGCACCTATCTAAACGAGCCGTCTCTCACACATACTGTTCGGATCACAACACTTCCTGTATTCACCCCATCTCCTCGCACCAATAATCAAAACAATACCGTCATGCTAGTTCCATATATTCTAGACGATACTGCGCAAGAGCCAAATTAGCGCATTGATGAGAAAACGCTATAGGCTATTCAAAAGTTCGAGGACGGTTCTTTCGAGAGCAGGAACTGTTCAATCATACACTGACATGAAAAGCTTGAGTGCATCACTTTGGAAGTGCCAGGCGGTGAAATGACATAACCATTATTCTCAGGATGAGAACAGTGTAAGTCAGCGTCGATGTCAACGAAGAAGTAAATGGAAGTAGTGGATTTCTGGCGTAAGATCTTTTTGCTTCTCCTGTGATAAGCTCTTCATGCAAAAGGCTAAAACAAGTAGATTTAGAGAATAAGGCTAAGTTAGCTGATCGCTGCTAGGTTAATTCAAACGTTTCCGGAAAAAGATATCCTTTGGTTTCATCTTGATTCACGCCTTTACTATGACTGATGCTTCAGTGAGAAAGTAATATTTCTAGTTCATGTTTTTTTACAATGATATCTTTACGAATATCGTGAATGAAAAAGACATATTCTAGCTTATTATGGTCTTGTTGTTCCCTGAGATATAATGTTAACTGCGCTTTCTGCTATAATAGAAAGGGAACCTTGAGGTTCCCTAGAACTTTGGACATGGGAGAAATCTTCCAGGTTCGCGGTTGTAGTTAATTTCATTTTTACGCTCTGTACAGGAAGCATTCCCACGTCTACCAGCTTCTCATTTTATTCGCTTCATTCTAGTACATTACCAACGTGCACACCCACAGATGCTCATCTGTAACCAGTACATAGTGCACATACTGGTGCCAAAGTCATTGATGACGATCATATGAAAACTACGACTATCCTGCACTTTCTTTTAAAGTACACATAAACCTCCTCAATCTTATCTTAGTCTTACCTTCAAAATGAGATGTGGTTGACCTAGCAAATCAACCGCTAACGGTCGACAAGCTTTCAATCGCTAATGCCTAATCCATATCGCTACTTATTCATAAAGCCGGATACTCATGCCCAAGCTCGTGTGAACGAGATACCCAATTTGTCTATTTTTTAAAATAACCCATATCTAAGAAACAGTTCTTCCTCACAGCCACAAAGAAAATTTTGTAGATGTCGTTTTCCAGCTAATCATATAACATCGCACTTGCCCTTTCGAATTCCCACAATGTTCTCAGTGGAAGTCTACGAGTCTATGCTTGCGTTCCAAGTATATTTCCCTGCGGTTACTTCAAGATTTGAGGGACGTATTATGACAGTGGTGTTTTACGAACCTCTTCGCGCTCGAACCGCTAAGTACACGAGCAGGTCTAGTACATTTATTGTTTTTGCTTAGAAATACACATCTGTGGTTTTTCAGGTTCTCCTACGAAATTTTTTTCGGAGACTGCAGAGGAACTAATGCACGCCTTTTACTTATCCCCCGTTCCCCCGTCGCTTGGCCGTATTGACCGAATTGACGTCCACGTTACATACCCGCTCTTCAAAATCTTCATACACATAAGCTATGAAGCTAGTGAACTCTATTATGCTTATGTAGAGAAAGGTCATCCGTTGAATACACTTCATCTCATGGCAAGCACTAAATATTTTTTGATTCGCCTTTAACCCAATCTACCATCTCAATATGTGCGACTTATCCTCCCAAACTAATTGGCCAGAGATATCTCACATAGTTTTAAAAAGGGATATTTTTGTGAGACAAATGCCTGTGTAAACTGTGATTGAGAATCCACTTTCACAGAAGCATTGCGAGAAATCATTACAATGAAATGATAAAATGGTCCATTCAAGGTAAATGTCACGGTGAGTGGTGGTCTAGCCGAAAATGTTAGTCGTATGCGGCTGCACAGTCATTGCAGTGAACAGAGCGTTCTGAATCTGCCTGATAATAAAGTGTTCAGGTTGAAAAGTCGGCGCCTAACTTCCTACCGGTGAAAGAGTACATTCGTAAAAAACTATATAGATAGTTTTAATAGTTAGTATAAGTTTTTAGATTAAGCACAGATGTTCCCTATGCTGTCGTGATGCGTGCGGTGATGAAACCGAAACGGAAGCGGACTGCCTCCGGGTGTCGTCCCCGATTGCGCAACCTCACAAATCACTCTCATCGGCTTCTTTTCGACTTCTCTGAATTTAATTGCTGACAATAAATTAGCACTAATTATTTGTAGCGTCGCTCATGGACATCGGAAGCGTGGACCATTTTCGTGGCTTGCCAATTCATTTGCATCGATACCTACGTTTGCAACCAATAAGGTTCATCCTCACTGCTCTCGATTCTTATAGAATAAAAATAGAGTCTGAAAGCACGAGGTAAAAAAGGCGGTCTCAAATAAAATTTCTGGAATGGTTCAGATGCTAAGTTGAAGAAGGAACTAGAGCGACATTAGGAAGTAGGACACAATGAATAAGAACTTTGGTTTCCATAGCAGTTTCTTCTTGCAAAAGAGGAGGAACTCAGAGAGAAACTCTCCTGAAATATGGGTATAGTCTGCAGATGTTCTTGCCACTAGACTTTGGTTCAATGAAGATTTTCGTTCTTGGCCATTGAAATAGATTGAAATCCGTTCGTTTAGTGGAAGACCCACCTACTTAAGCCAATTTATCAACCCATCCACCACAAGTAGCAATCAATATTTATTGTCCATCCTCTGCACTAATCATTATGACTATGTGGAGCTGATAACAAGCCGATAACATAAATGGTAATCACACTGGCCACCGATAGAAACGTTCTGTACAAGAAAGCAGCGCATTTGAAGGCGTGACATGAAAACGCAACTCGAAAGGTCGACAGAGTCGACTGAATATCAATAAATATGTGCTGAAAGAAATGGTCTGTTGCGTTTCCACTGACCCGCTCAGAAGCGCATACCTTTGCCACATCTACGCCACATGCAAATCCAATGACTGCCGCTTGTAAAAATCAATGAATCAGCGAAAATCGCGGTGAGCATTTGCACGGATTACTTAACTGTACATTGGCAACATTTTTCATCACAAAATGGGACGGTTCTTTTAATTGGAATCTCAGTAAGGCAACTCGTCATGAGGGAAGAATGAAGAAGACAAGGCAAAGCTGGCGTGCGACGGCGACAATGAGCGATAATTATCGATTTTGTGGCGTGCGTTCGTCGCGCCTGTGACTGTTGTGCAAGTATAAATGCATGTACCGGTTTTGTTGACCAATGGCCTGAGTAAATGCGCGAGAAATAGTAATTATTAGGCAGTGCTTTTAAAATTGACTATGAACAATATGACGAACAAAATTACAATTAGGTAAAATATGAGAAATGTGAGAGGTATTTCTCGACCAGCGCCACCGCATCCGGTCGTCCCATCACTCGGAGTGTTTGTAGAAGGTCATGAGTAGCTCTCAGCGAACCGTATTCTCTTGCCTCCCATAGATCTAGCAGCAGAGTCGTTGGGGAACAACCAGGACGAGTGGCAAAATACTGCAAGCACATTCAGTGAGCTCACGGGTAGATCACCGGAATATGGAAGAAACCTACCTGAATATAACGATCGCTATGCAGTTTTTTCGCCAGTCCTCGCCAGTCTCGTTCTGGATCAGTAGGTGGGTCAAGTAACTGCGACAATCGTTCCTTCACGTCAATGGGTAGATGAAAGTCTGCTGTGACCACTCGATCTTCTTCTAACGGTGGCTTATCGTACTAAAAGCTATCATTATCTCCGGAAACAAAACAGCGTGAATACAAGATTTGCCGTACTGTTGGCCTATTGACAAACAGTAGCGCAGGAATTAGATAAATTTTAGGTTATGTGAAAAAATAAATAGTGCTTACAACGTTGTTCTCGAACCGCACATGTAGGACATGTCGTTCTCCGTTGTTCGACTTCTGATAGACGACTATTCGCGCCATGAACTCCTCCACCTGCCTGTCTGACTCGCTCTGTACCGCTATTGAACAGTGCAGACCATTTTGGTTGCACCATTGGTGATGAGACTCGGGAATTTCCTTCAATAACCAACGTTTTGAAATAGCACTGATTACCAGTGGCAACGACTCAATTTGACCACGGATGAATAAAGACATTAAATATATGATAGATCATTTAATAATTATACAAATTTTCGCAAAAGAGGTTGTCAACCTACGTGGCATTTTTCGAAATATAAAACAAAAATCCCGTAACTAGAAATGTAGAAAAAAAGGATCATTTTCGAAAACGATAAGAAAAATTTTTAGCTTCCTTCTCGGCACTGACAAAAATCAAAAAACTCGATCTTTGTGCTTTCGGTGTTTCCCATTTTCTGGAATAACTACATCATTAAACCACTGCAGTGCTGTAGAATACGCATGACATGGCCAGAGCAAATCTCGTATTTATTAAAGAAACGTCAGCTGTCATCAGCAACTGCTGTTTCTTACTGCATGGTGACTTCTCGAGTTTTCCAGTCTCTCCCTCTGGCACCAGTTCTGGCGTTTCTGTAAGCCCCTGGTCGATAAGGGTGCTAAGCGAGGTCATCACGGTTTCGGTCACGTGCCACTAATTGACTGGAAGGCGGTAATTCGAGAGATTCGCTGTCGCAATGTCGCATCTTAATCGGATTTGAAGATTTGACGAATCGGATATGACTCGATTCTATTTGATTCTAGACCAAGTTCACAAGAGTTTAATGAGATCGTGTGCAATCCAAGTGAACACAAACATAAAGATGAGCACGACTTTTGTGGTTGAATACTAATGTTCGTGATTGAGCTATGCGAAGACGCAAACCAGTCTCACATACCATGGTACGCCCTAATTTGTTATAGAAGGATGATAGCATAGAGTGTACTGATCAGTTCCCTGGAAACGCACTATGCATTCGACCCCATTCGTAGCACCGTATAGGTCACTGAATACTTATTTCGCCCAAGCAATAACTTGTGGGGCCTATTATATCACGTTAGTGTTTTCTACGCTCACCGAAAAATCCGTTGCAATTTGCACACCACGGAGGATGGGGCTGGGACGTTGTAATGTGAGGCGCGGGATTTGATCCTTTTCAGTTCTATATTCATATTTTATTTTTTCAAACTAATTAAAAAGTCTGTCGAACACCAGAAAGCATTCAGCTATAAACAAAGAAAATAATAAGATAGAAGTGAAAAAATCCTAAAAGAAAGAAATGTTAAACAAGAATGTTGACGGATGAAAGTTTCAAATCTCACCAGCAGTGCCGACCCACGTATGCTAAACCCTTCAGAGACGTCTTCGACACAGAAACACAGATCACCCTTTTCATTTAATAGGAATTGCTCGGACTCAGCGAGTAGTCTGAAATGGAAAGAAATTTTTCAGGATCACGGTAAAGGATAAAGGGTAAAGCTCTGGGTGTTAATCAATCCTCGAGGAATGCGCCATGCATTCGACTTCACTAAGCATCGTTTGGAGGTGACTGAATGCATATCTGGCCTTTACAATGACTCGCGGTGGCCTACCGATGTATCGAGCCAGTGTTGCTATTTTGCCAGATAAGCCTGATACCAATTTATCAAACCCGGAGGAATGGAGGGCCTAGTGGGCCATGGGCGCTAGATCGATTCCGCGCGTGTTGCGGGGCGCCTCCGGCCACTGCGCCATACGGGCGCACCCTTAGGACCATGGTATAACACTAAAAATCACTTGCATAAGGTTGAAAGTTCATTGAAATTACCGATCTCAAAAAGTGTGCGTAAGATATGTGTGACATTACCAGAACACATTTGAAAAAATCCTACTGAGTATTAACTAAGCAGTGCACATTTTGTGGATCAGTGAGCGGTTTATTATCTATCCAGACGGCAAATGACACTCTATGGCCAAATTCTCAGTCTAGTAAATTATTAGAGAATTACTAAACACAAAAAAAAAGTTTCGGAAAAGAAACTTCCTGGAAACTGCGTCATGTTTTACTTCACTGCTACCATATTTCAAGAATGACTCGAATTGGTTTTATTATCTATCCAGACGGCAAATGACACTCTATGGCCAAATTCTAAGTCTAGTAAATCATTAGAGAATTACTAAACACAAAAAAAAGTTTCGGAAAAGAAACTTCCTGGAAACTGCGTCATTTCATAGCAGAACATTGTGTGTCATGGTGAAATGACTTCCCAAAGCCGCAATGTATTTTTCGCTTGTTTCAAATCGCAGTGCCATTCATAGTCGTTTAGAATGCAAAAAAAAAACAATTTGGAGATTTAATCGGCACCTTCATCAGCGTATAATATGAAGCACCAGTTGTCCTTTGGAAATACCGAAGCGCAATGTCTGAACGAAAGCACCAGTGGTTTCAGCATCAGCCGCAGAGGGCTTGTCGGTTCGCCTTCACATTCGCCTAGTACCACCACCGACGATAGCGCTGATTCGCCGGCTAAAAATTGACAATCCATTGCAGAATAACCAACAGAGCTAGTTGCATTTTTACTGCATTGGTAACAGTTCTTTTATCGTTGAATGCTTTAGAGGATAACACTAATATTTCTGGTCTGATAGGTGCCCTCAAGCCAATCGAATGGTGAACGTAAAGGAGTAAATGTAAGGAACCAGGTGAGAATTCGAGAAGACAAAATGACAAACGTTGGAGATTAGGACGGTCGCTGAGCTGGTCAGAAACGGCCACATAAATCATCCGATCGCAATCGAATGAGTTCTCCGGAATCAATAATGAGGCGCCGCATTTTCGAAGCTAAAATTTTGAACGATTGGTAAATCGATAACTATTCGGAATACCCTTACTTCGTGCAAGGTTATAGCGCTTTTATTATTCAATAATAAAGAACTGACAAGCTCTAAGAATTTTTGATATTCAAATAGGCTCAATTACAGGACATTGCCTAGAAAATCTCTCACTTCAGTGGATATACTACTCTCTGTTTCCGAAATTCCTATTGGATAACGGCAATCAGGATTCCCCATCGCTAGCTATGACTTACTTGTAGACGAGCTCCGCTCTGATCCACTTGAGCCGCTAGCACGGCTTGCGATGACTCCAGATAACCTATAGCCTTCTCATCCAAGTAATCATAAAGTGTTGCGTAGTTCTCATCGTCAGAATAGTTGGAACTTGTGCGGACGATTGTACGCTTACCGCCTCCCGAGGACGAGTTTGACGAGCACTCGGTGATTAGTGCTGCACGAGAACCTGCGATGTGATGTTTTAGAATGGAGAGAATTTTGTTCTAGTAAAACTGATATCACACTGTGACAGTGAAGCCAAAGAGTTTCTTGCTATTCATCAATTCTAATGATTTGGTCAGCGTTAGTCTTCTAGATGGTTCTATGATAAAAAAACCACATCAAATCACGTGAAATGGTATTCATACAAAATAGCTAAACATATTTTGTAAGACTGTGTTGATTGGAATGTCAAACAAAGAATAAAAGTGATTCCGATGATTCTGAGATATCTGCAAAACTCCGGACCACAGGTGTCTGCGGTGAGGAACGAAAGCGCTACTACGTTTTCCGGGAGCTAACGCGTCCACCACCACACCGAGCGGATCACTCGTTTCTCCTGTCTCCTCAGCTAGTTCTACCGACCAATGCCAAATAGAAAAGATCAAAAAACAAAATTATTATTAAAAATTGAATGTTGATTCACCACGGCTTCCAGCCATGGATACTCATGGAAAATCACCGTACCCGTATTTCGATTTGCCGAATAGCTACTATATGCGCTTTTAGCAGATCGAAGCGTCATTGATGGATGAAGGGGAGACGGAGAACAAGTGCTGCCTAATGTGAAAAACTGTGAACCGACAGGGGGTGGCTGAAATGTACGGAAATGGCGATGTGACGGAACCGACAAACAATACTGCATTCAGATCGGTAGCAAACCTTAACACATTCATCGGCCAGCAGAGCTTTTTGCTGTTGTTCAAGTAGTACGTGGCGCACATGAGCTGAAATTCGAGAGAAATCAGCAGACACTTGAAAAGAGCACTTTTGTTTTTTATTGTTAGAACCTCAGTAACAGAAAAGAGTAACGAAACCGAATGAAGCTATGCCAACTAAGGTTTTTGATTCTGAGCTTCCCAAGTGATCGCCTTATGAGTTAGTTGAAGGAGTGAAATAAACATGAAGACTTTGATAAAAGAGAAAACAGTTTTCAACCTAAATGGCTGAATATTACGATTTACGCCCACAGATGCATCCGCTTCGTTAAAAGAGTCTTTCATAATGTTCGTAGTTAACTTGTCAAAGCGTTTGTTCGTCCATAAGTGTTATTTTCCTTGCTTAGGATAAGTTCTAAATCATACGACTGTACTTATTTACTGATCCAGCACTTTGAAAAATCACTTCACTAGCACTTACAGTAATTGCAAGGGAGAAGTCAGGCATTTGCCAGCACTAAGCTCTCAAGTGGTGGGCCCATACATCCCTGTCCTCAATACCCAACAAGAATTTCAACCAACTGAGTCATTCCCGTTGCGATTGCTCACTGTCATCCTTTCGTGTCAAATTAAATCCAGACGCGTCGTGGGGGAATTCGTCTCCTAGCGGCATCCACTTGGATTATGCGATTTCGGCGAACTTATTGCCGCTTTCGAAATTTGCATAGTCAAAGAGCATTCGCAAACAATGGCTACATGAGCCGAACACCAACCGCAGTCAATACTTGCTTCCAAATTTCTTGAAATAATGCAAATATAGGCAAGTTCTTAAGAAAAAAGCTTAGTGATGTGTAAGGTAATAAGAAGGGCATTCGGTGAAGATTTCCTCTAGGCGTCGATATAAATAGATGACCATAGATGTTTTTACCAAGAGAAAAAACTTAGAAGAAAATCCATTCCTCACTCTAATTTAAAAAAAAAACAATTCTAGGTTTCGTAGATGAAGCCAATCAGTACGATCACCAAAGGCTCTATAAGTCATGAAACACAACGAAATTTTAGTAAAACTTAAATAAATATGATGTATGCTACTAGCAATCCGTCAGCCAATCCATAGCTTAAAAGTTAAAAACAGTTAATGACCAACGAAAGATGGGGTACATAGCCCGTATTGCCCCCTTAAAATCTTTAAAATTATTTTTCTGCCTACTTCATGCAATATTATGCTTTCGTGTTCAAAAACCATATACCGTATCTTATATACATGTATATATATATATGTATATATAGGCTATATATATGTGTATATATTAAAGGGAAGCACATAAATACACAAGGTGTTAGAGGCAATAGGCGATATTGAATGGCAGAACTTTGGCTAGACACATAAAATATGGTCGCATAAGAAGTATGCTAATAAGAAATATCACACTTTTTATTTTCATGATTTAAATTGCTAAAAAAATTATCAAATACGGAATTCCTTTATGTGAATGCTTTCGATCACGTTTTAGCGAGGATTCGAGGAGCGTTCTAGGTAGCGAGCGCGAGGTTAAATGAAGACCAAGAATAACCGTATACTTCTCCTACACGCGCCATTGGATTGAGGAATGGATACAGTTCAATGATTGAAAAACACATAGGAATCGATTGGAGATTCTTTCTAACAGAAAGGCCTACTTTAAAATTACCCTAATACAAGTATGACAGAGGTCAGTGAGCAACCTATGTGATCCTATATACAAGCTGTAACTGGTGAAGGATTTTTTTCAAAAGCATTAAATAAAGACTTAATACAAAAAGTATTATACTAATCGTGCTATAGAGTGTGCAATGCAGTCCAGTAGGCGAGAGAGAGAAGCTCACTGGCCTCAAATGGTCGACAGGAGAGCTTATTGTTACCTGTTCGAATGAACTGATGATTAACACTACAATAAGTGTGGATGTTGGCTACCAAACAGATGAACAGATCCCAAGAACTTATGATAACCTCGCCAATGATCGTCAGCATGAGAGTTTCACAAACATTTACGACGCCTTAGAATTTCAATTACTTGGTAATGTACTGCGATTTCTTGTGTTTTTTACATATTAGTTCTCTATATTTTCCTCTTTTTTGGACGGTAAAATAATTAATTATCATCAAAAAAGTAAACTTACAGCCACTTTCTGCGTAATAGATGTTCTTCACACTGTTTTTCTTCCCCCTAGTTCTTTTACATAAAAGCGCTGTGCACAAAGCCATGATGATCGCTAGAAGAACCAGTACGCAAGCCAATCCACCGTAGACCGTGGCTTCATTGGCTAGATGAGGTTGCTGTGCTGAAGACGGGACGCAGTAGCTGCAAAAGTAGCATAGAATTTATTTAACACTTGAAAATCCAGCAAGAAAAGATCAAATGAATTTTTCGCAATGAATTCCGAGCAAAAAAGGAACTCACTCTTCACTGCAAGGTACTGTTTCCAACTCGCGCCCGGCGCACGGTCTTCCACCATTGATTGGCGGTGGTTGAGTACAAGTTCGAGAACGAAAACGATGACAACTAGGTGAACAGGGAGACCAGTCAGACCAAAAAGACCATCGACCGTCAAGACGACAAGTGAGATTACACGATCGAAATTCCTGAGAGAATTCGAGAACATCAGTATTGCTCGACGCATGCAACAGTTTCTCATTCAAATGCATTTATATATCCAGAAAAAAATAATGATTTAGTAGTTCTCGATTTAATGGTGGTTTCCCAGTTCAACCATTTTGTGTTCAGAAGGTTTGAAAAGTCACGAATGCAATGCGAACAAAAAGGCATACGCAAAAGCATAAAAGCATAGGTGGTGCCGATAAAGTATGTTACAAGCTACGTCATGGTCCTACAGAGAGAGAGTTTATGAACTACCTCCTCGTCTCCAGAGCAATACGCTCCACCATTCAGAGGAGCGGGATTGTTACAGGTTCGCGTTCTTCTCAATCTGGGAATCACTTCAGAGCCGACGTCGCTATCCAGAGCGCGACGAAGTGCCACGCAGTCGGCTGCACATGCTCCCGTCCATGGCGACCATGATGACCAGCCGCCGTTCACTGGAATTCGTTAAATTGTGAACTTAAAACAAGATTTCACGTAGGGCTATGGTTCAGAAAACGAGGGCAATCCACATAGCGTTTTCCGATGGGGATAGATTCAATCCAAAATCAGTAGCATTTTTGTCATACAAGAACTCAGTGCTACTCACCTAAGTGCATTTACAGACATCAGTTGTGCTATTAATGCATAACAAAATAAAAGCACAACAGTAAAAAGATGACGAAAAATAGGAAACAATCGAATCTCACAAATGAAACCACTATCTAAAAAAAGTATGTAGGAAAAGTAATTAGAAATTCATATTCCAGAATGATATTTATTCTTGCTCATCAGCGGAACAAAGATGCGCTTGAATTCGAACGCCTAAGAGAAACAAAAGAAATCTCTAGTAAACTTTCTAACAAGCCAAGATGTCCACTGGTAATCCACTTCTCAAGTGGCTGCTATTTTAGGAAGCAATGAAGACTTTGTGAATATTCACCCTACTATATCTTATCTAAGTAGTGGATTGAAACCAACATATGAGTCTGTTAAGACGGATACAACGAAGTGCTGAGAACTGCTCTGTGATACACACGGGGTCGCTAATTGGATCACGCAGCAAACCAAGCCCTTCATCTTTCACGGCATCGGCAGATTGATACCACAGTTTTCTTGGGAGGACGCAGCACTGATTTCATACAATAGTAGACTGCTGCAAGTCACTATTTAAGCCGAATAAATATTCAGTTACTTCTAACTATGCTTCATAAAGACGAATATACAGTACATCCCTCAGGCATTGATCAACGAAAAAGATTTGTCTTTTATTTCTTATAGATCAGATCAATAGGTTCTGCAGCAAGAGGTTGGTAATGGAAATCAAATGTCGTTGACGTGTTGCTGAGAAAGTGGATTGTTTAGCGTAATTAAGGACATGGGTCAAGTAGAATTAGCTAACGAATCTACAGACAATGTTTACCTTCGTCGTAAACAAAAAAAAGACATGCACATGATGTTACTTGTCGATACATGGTGAACGACTACCATGGAACGACAACGACAACAGCCATCACTATACAACAGCACGATTGCCAAAATTTCGTTACGAGAAACACATTAAACCGTCTTCTTTCCAATAAGTAGCACTTAATTTTTCAATCGGTAAGAGTTAGGTTTAACTTTAAGCAATCGTGCTTGAATAAACTCGTTCAGCAGAATCGTCCTCATATATTGTAACAACAAATTTTAATCTGGACAAAGAAATCATCGAAGCCCCCTCAGCCTAGCTCCAGAACACGGGTCAAGAAATTGGCCCACTTCTCAAGTCTCAAGAAGTTAATGCGCATTCATTGACGAAGATCGCTATCTCAATGCCATTACGACCGAGACACATACACATTTCAACCCACTAAGAGCTGGAGCGAACCCGAACGATGAGTCGTAAAGCCACGTCGTTATTTTTTTGCTATTGGGAACAAAGGGATTTACCACTAAATTCACATAATAAAAGCCTTAATTCTGCTCCACATCACATTTATGAGTGCGGCTCATCAAGGAAGACGACCTTAACTTCCACAGAAATCTCTGTGGCTTGAATTAATTGAATGGGACAATGCGACAATCCTCTATGTCCACCGTTTCATTCTGAGGTGTTGTCCTCAGCGATGGTGGAGCTGGCCGCTCCACCGGCACAATGAGTTTTTGTCGGCGTCGGGTATGTTTTGAGAACGACCGACCGCCGTTGAGTAACGGAACAACAGAAGTCAGCCATGACGTAAGCATAACAGCCGTAAGGAGCCAAACAATTCACATCTAGCCATTGCTTCTTCAAAAATCACACATTAAACATAGATATTTTTTGCTTATTCTATGATTCATGAATTTTTAATAAACCATGAACCCAAAACTATGTTTCTTTTCCCCGTACGTTTTAGTTCCTTATGAAATTTCCATTCGAAATACTTGAAATTAGACCACGAAGAAAGGTTTTGAGAACGGTTCTCATAGAATGCTAGATTTAGCTCTTGAAGATGAAAGAAAAAGCTTTATTTTACCGAACACGAACTGTCGGGAAATGGCGTCAACTTGCCAAAGTGTTATATTAATGAACCCTTATACTAACCCTTTATTTGCTGCCAGTTTTTGTTATTTTTACTTAAAGCATAAATAACAATTTTCCTAAACTGATTATCAAAATTCCTTCCAGACATACCACTGTAGCATACTTCCGATCATTTTAATCCACGCATACGTACCAACCTCCCATTCAAAAAAAAAAATCCGTGATATAATTCGGAGCAGATTTGAACCGGGTTTTAATCTGAAGACTAACAAACATTTTTCCAATTGACCAATGGACAATTACTGACATCATGAAAGGAAAATTTCTTCGTTACGAAATGCTCGGCATTTTTAGTGCCCAAGAATTTAATAAAAGCTCCGAAGTCAGTGAGTGACTAATTCCTGAAGTCGCGAATTTACTTATTAGCATGGTATTCTTTAAACTTATATAACTTATTGCTTATAACAGGAACAAAATCCTAAACTTTATGCTCTCATTTTTCCATCGGCGATAAATACTTCAACAATGACCGTTTGCTAGATCTGTCTAAGCGATAAAATGCGTAGATTAGAACCGAATCCATCGTTCCGCACAAAATTAATCGGTCAATGGCTCGTGTCTGACAAACCAAAATTATAGCGCGTTCTGGTGGCTAATAGGTCTCTGTGATCGGTCATGTTGATCGAGCGCTCTAAACAAACGAGGTACGTCTTAACCCCGAAATCCGACAGAACCTGTTCGGACAAGCCTAGATGCTGCGGAATACTTAGATGCCAAATAGGATCACTTACCTCAATTGAAGGACAGAGTATAATGGAACATCTGCAATTTTTTTGAGCAGTTCTTCAGAAGACTAAATCTCTAGTTGGCCACATTAAATTAAATTACGGCCGTACCGTAAGACTGCCTGTGCTCTGTTGTCGGTTGACTTTTGTATTGACTTCCAAGGTCTAACACTACAAAAGATGTGCTAATCCCGAGCACCAAAAGTTCACCAGATCTTGGCGGCAAGGTTCTAAGAGAAACCGGAGTGCAATGGTGAATATTATCTAGCTACGATCATCAATACATCACCGAAAACTACGACATCTCTAAAACAAGGAAATTCAAAATTGCACAGTCTTCTGAGATTCCTTTTTGGGCATAAGTTTCCTTGGTATTATGCTATGTGTCTCTTGTCATAATCCGAAAGCGAGGATATTTCTGTTATTGTGCATCAGCATGATTATTAAATAATAGCGAGTTATGGATGCTTGACAAGGAGAGGTACACGATGGGAACAACTGACCGCTTGTCTGAGCGAAGTCCACAAAATGACAACAATGTGGAATCATTAAAGGTCAAACAACAAGTTGTTGGCAAAGACTTTCAAAATCTCCTCTATAGATACCTTAATTTCTAAAAATTCGATAGGTCGCTCTTAAACCACAATGAGCGAATAATTGTAACCCCGGAAAGGAGCTGCAGAATTTATTACCTACGACTGAATCCAGGCAGAAAAAAGTTTGCTTTTTAAGAAACTTGAGATTAACGGATTCACATTCTTTTAGGATATACATACTCCAGAAGATAGGCTGAATGGCCTTCCATTTATGATGAAAAACAAATCAGAAAAGTAGGTAAATATAGAAAATCAGAAAGATCTCCACAAAAGCTTTTAGTGAGGAATTGAACACTAAACAAAATTCACCCATCATCTAGGAGCTGCCATGTTATTTTTTCGTTAACCACTCTGTTCAATTTTGTGACAAAATGCGTATACATCTTGTCTTTGAATTCACGTCCCCTACAGCGAACGATGGAAGGAATTCAGAGGGCTTAGCACAGAGCATGTTATTTGTCAATCATAATGATATGCGTGAAATCTCTAAAAAGTCTTGTCGCGACGTTTTTCAAGTGGCGAGTTTTTGCAAAGATGTACACCACCACAAAATGAGAAATGGGCTCAAAATCGCTTGTCTATCTTGACTGAAGAGATACGTGCATAACCAGACAACAAAACGGCTTACTGCTACAAGACTTCGAAAACCAGGAAACATGTGAATGACTAAAATTCGCTGTTGTCACCTACCGTAGACACTCAACGTGGCAGGGTCCGTTACTCGACGATTTGCAATGTTAGTGGCTTCACAAGTGTAGTTGCCGGTGTCACGAAGTCGAGCAGCCGAAATGATCAGACTTCCATCGTTGCCGTAAATGACGTTCGAGTCGACCGATTTCTCGAGTTCAATTCCGTCTTTTATCCATGTTAACTGGAAATATACGTTGTCGATTAGCAAACAAAACATGGTGAGGTGCTCCTTAGTTTAAAACACGAAGGGTGAAGTTAACTTTGAATTCCTGTTTTCTGTTCACTCTCAATTTCTATTCTCTGACTTTCTCACATAAAAAGGTGATTATTAGAGATCAATACGTCACACAGTGATATGAGGAAATTTCAACAAATCAATAGAAATTAAGAACTAGCTGAGAGATAGGCGAAACGAAGGACCAGCATGGTGTGGTGGTGAAAGCGTTAGCCTCCGGAAAGGGTAATAGCGCGTTCGTTCCCAACCGTAGACACCTGCAGTCCGGAGTTTTGCAAATATCTCAACATCATTGGAGTTATATTTCGCAACATACCTTGCCATTAAAAAGAGTACGCAGTAAACAGTAAGTTAAAATTAAAATAAAGAGTTTTGCTAGTGCAGATCCAGCGTTTCAATAAGATCAGGGACGATTTTTATTAGTTTACTTCAACAGATAAGACAATAGCGAGATTTACGTCAGCATGGAAACTCCTATAGTATTTCAAGCAATTGCATCGTAAATCGTAGATGGAGAATATAAGTGACGCCGAATGAGAAAAAAATGAAAGAAAAGCTTTTAAAAGGCCCCAGATATACAAGCACGATTGCTGAGAACATAAAACAAAGGATAAAAAATGATGTGGTATCCAAAGACTTTTTGAAGCTGCTCTCGTGAAACTACGGCAGTTAACGAATCAAACGGCAAAAAATCCTCGCCCAGATAGAAGTCTCTTCAGCTTGCCGTTACCTTTGTCTTTTTTAAAATCTGATGCTTCTTCAAGAACCCATTTGCTCCCCCTCTTTTCTCGATATTCGCAAAAAGCGCCAAATTAAACTTGGCCCCGAGGAATATTATGTGGTTATCAGAGTGTTCAATCGTCTAGCACGGAATAAACTGGGGTTTTTGCCGAAGCAGTGCTATCGTTGACCATCATCGCCAACTTTGACGGCTGACAGTGCTAATACGCAGAGACATATAGCCTTCGTATGCCTATGAACTGTGCAAAGTTTGACTAACTATCAGTAGGAAGGATAATCCTAATGTAAATATCCTGGAATTGTTCCCTTAAGATGAATTTCATCTCCGTCGCAAAAAAACAGCTTTTCTTCTTAAATTGGTACAATTAAGATGACTATTACTGGACAGAATTCGTGAAGTCGTAGCATTTATAATCTATGGCTCCACAGGTAAAATAAAAAGATTTAGAAGCACAAAGTTCTTGACACCGATTAATTTTTGTGTAATGCGCCATGCACCCGACATCATAACCCGGCACCCGACATAGTATCGTTACAGGTGAATAAATGCATATGTAGGCTTATACTCGTGGTGGTCTACCGTGCATCGAGTCGAAGAAAGATTTAGAAGCACAAAGTTCTTGACACCGATTAATTTTTGTGTGATGCGCCATGCACCCGACATAGTATCGTTACAGGTGAATAAATGCATATGTAGGCTTATACTCGTGGTGGTCTACCGTGCATCGAGTCGAAGCTGTTACTCTTCTAGATAAGTTTGGTACCAATTTCATAACCCCGGAGGGATGGAAGGCTTGATGAATCTAGGGTGCGGGATCGACCCAATGACGGCGTCTGTACTGCAGCCACCCTGCCCACCACGCTACACAGCTAATATAGAAGAACTATTACCTTTACAAGGTCCAAAGCGTGTCGTAAATCAATTGTTCTTCAATAATATTAAAATATCAGCCTTTTTGATAAAGTCCTACTTAGTACTAAACCCTATTACGCATTTTTAGGTTGTAAAAGAGTTCACATTAAAACTTTCATTTATTTCTTCCTGAATAAATAGTATTATAGAAAAACTTAGTTAAGACTATGTTTAAACATTTCTAATGATACAGAAAAACCGCTTCTCAAAATCCTCCACTTTATGAAAGCATCCACTGTTCAACGGCTTCCAATATTAAGCCTAATTTTGTGTTCTCTATACAAATTTTTACGTTTTACAGCAAAAGAATCCTTCCGAAATATCATAACAAATATCAATTTTAACCTTCTTCAAATGGCAAAGCAGTTACCTGTGCTTTTGGATCGCTTTCTGGTGCCACACAATGTAACTGAACGGTGGAGCCTTCCGGCACCCGATCAGACGTGGGGGCCTGCACGAAGTGCTTTCGCATATCTGGAAAAAACTCAAAATTGGGACCTCAGTCTTCAGTAGTAACACCTTCGTCCTCTTATTGTCTCAACAAAGTAATCCCATTCCCAGGCTATCAATTTCCTCGAGGAAATCGAACCGGAATTACGTTTGTTTCCGATCTAAGCACACAGAAGTAAGCGTGTAACCACACATACGCATAGATACCATTCATATATTAACTTTAAACGCCATGAAAAAGACTGACAGTCAAGAGAGAATTTTCGTCCAGTGGGAAATCAAATATATTTACAGCCTTTTTTCAATACATTTGTCATGAATGACGATTAAACCCGTAATGGTATAGTGTGACTAATAATTCAAAATTTTCAAGGAATCCCTGAAGAAAGTTTATCTACGTTGGAAACTCTCGTTGTCTTCAGTCAAACGATATGCACGAAATGCCCAGGAACCCCTGACATTTCATGACCACGGTGCTCAACCCACGGAAGCTCTGCAGGCGTGCGTTGGCGTCGGGGAGCACTTGAGTCGCTTCAATGCGACCAATCATCATAGCCGGCCAGTGTTCAACATGGCACAAAATCAACTTATTGCGCATTAGTCGTTCTGTCCGGCCACCAAACAATTGGATGTGAGCGTATGAGTTCAATGTGGGCGAGTTCGGACCTCATTTAGTCAGTTTCTTGGCCAACTCCATTCGAGCAGTCATTAGTGTATTGAATCAGCGTACGTCAGTGGGTCTAATGTGTTGTGTCTGTGGAAACACAAGAATCGTAGCCTATAGAAAATATTATTTAACTGCAAATTTAAGTAGCGCCGTCTACCAAATTTCTACACATTACCGAGATAAAATAGATACAATAAGATCGCTAATTTATTACACTACTGTTCTATCTCAACACTAATAAACATGTGAAGCACTTGGTGGTTCGAATCGTATAACCAAGCTCTTTGTTACCAGGAAGGATTCAAATCACCACTAAATGTCATTTGTCACTCTTCATTTTTCTCGGTTTCTGCTGTTTGAAGCTATAAAATTGCAAACTTCATGAAAATATCCAAGGATTCTATTTACTTGCTAGATTCTTGTGCGCCGAAAGAGTATGTTCCCGAACGTGAAACTATGACCGGCAAGCTTTTGCGGCAGGTGCGTGGCTTTTCACCACAGGTGTCCGATCCATCTGTCATCAGATAGGGACAACTCTGACACTGGCTAGTGTAAACCCAGCTAGAAAGCCATCTGAAGAGAATCAGTACAGAACGCTTGGCACTGATCGTTGATGGGAATAACCTTTCCTCTGTTACTTTCAAAAAATGAGCTTCTAAGCAAAATTATCTATTCATAGATGAAAGGCTACTGAGCGCTCGCTTTCCGTGTTATAAAAGGAAGCTTTAACCAAAAAACATGGTTTTCCAATGAAACATTTAAATTTTACTCGATACAAACGCTTCGTATAGGATTGTGTAGCGCTGTGGCTAGAGGTGCTCTACAATAGATGATAACTAGTTCGATCCCACTGCCCGTGCTCACCAGGCCTTTCACCGCTCCGAGGTCGGCAAATTGGTTCCAGACTTGTCCAGTAGAATAGCGGCGCTAACTTTATACATTGGTAGGCCACCACAATTCATTGTATAGGCCACATATGCATTCAATCACCTCTATTCTTGATGGGGTCAAATACATCTTTCAACGACTGATTAACGCCAGAGATTTTATTCTTCACTTTTTACGAGCGCTCCACCCCTCTAAAAAACTTCTTGTGTTTTCGAAACCTTCGATAAATCTTCCAACTTAACCCTTATCCGACCCACCTTATCCTAGTGTCTTTTTAACTTTGATCCTTTCCTCACTGCTTCTTTCAAAGCTTCAACATGGATTTATGTGGTCCTCTTTCGAGGAAAATACATGAGAATTTTTTTCCCTACTCAAAAGAGAAAAAACATTGGAAGAAGGACCTTTGCAAGCGCATACCTCTTTGCATTAGTACTACTACAGTATGGTCCCTACATGAAATATCTAGCTGTAGTGATCGTTTTAAGGGTATGGGTACCTGCCTCCGATCTCCTAGCGATCGGAAATTTGATACGTTGTTTAGAGTCGACGTGACGTTCCCATCGCTTCATCCTTCAACCTCTACCTCATAAACCCGTGAGCAATCAGTAGATGGCACGGAAGGGTGTACAGATACCGTTTGCCCCACCTCTTCTAACTAACTACCACCTCACCTCGGCTACCAGCAGAGGTATCAATGTCTGCTTTAAGGTCCCGTAAAGTATAATGTTTTGCGCTAACTAACTACCACCTCACCTCGGCTACCAGCAGAGGTGTCAATGTCTGCTTTAAGGTCCCGTAAAGTATAATGTTTTGCACGCACCGCATTGGGAGCGAACTGGTAAATTAACTGAGTGGTTAAACTGAATGAGTGATTCACAAAATGTACACATGAAGATAGTCGGAACAACAAAGCTTCTGTCTATTGGAAGAGTTAGTATTTCCACTCAGGCTGTCCTTTTGATAGCGTTGCTACCACGTTGCAAAGTTTAATACTAAGAGTCTAGGAATTTAACTAGCCTAGGGCTAAGCAAAACGAACGTACTACATGGAACATTAAAAGAAAGGATTGCCAAGAATCCTGTGCAAAAACTATGAAAACTAACATATATATATATATAATATCGTGACTAGGACGTCAAACCAATAAATTTGCTATATCAGGCGCATCTCTTCACCAACAAGATTAAGTTCTTTGCTTTAAAATATGACGAAGCATGCCAGGCATCTCTGTAGATGACCCGCCTGAAATTCCGCTAACTATACGGCATCATTAGCGCGGCATGATGACGCCGAATCCAAACCAACCCGCCCCATATACTGTATAAACAGCACAGCGGCGTCTTTGCGGATTGTCCGCATGGATCCGCTCGAGCAGAACCAGCGGCGAATATAAAAACACCAACAGGAAACAACCACCACTTAGGCTAACATGCAAGTTGTCTGACCGACCACGTGAGGGAAACAACCTCAATTCAAGACAGCAATACTTGCAATAATTGATAACTGTACATATTTAATATACGCAAAGAAATGGGCAGGCAGAATACGATACATGGAGGATAGAACATAGAAGTGAAAACAGTGGAGCAGATAAAAATACCAGGATTGTAAATGTTATGAGGGTCAAGGAACGGTAAAAAAAATTTAATAGAAATGAGTATCGGGCGGTCATGGGAGTAATACGCTTGTGACTACTACCCACGCTAAAACAGTTCAATGTATTATGATAACTGATGATAGAAGATGATTAAGACTTTTTCTAACAAGCACTGTACGTTGTTGATGACAGCACCTTGGAATAACCGCTCCGAACGCTTCTCCTTCATCTCTTAAGTAATAAGGACTGTACGATAGTAGGTCTTTATGTAGGCACTTTAAAGGAAGGGAAGAAACTGTAAATTGCACAAATTCGAAATAATTTTTGGGCGAAGTAAAGGGTTCACAGTGTAACAGGACGCTTCCAAACGAGAGGTTTGAGCCCACTTACTGGCTAATCAACGGGAAGCAAGCGACCATATAATATGATCATGGCATGGTGTTCCATTGCCGGATTTCCTTCCTGTATTAACTAGCGATCCATTTTAAACTAGCGACATTAATGTTTTCCGAAAAGCTCAATCAACAACGACTTAGTCAGCGGTATAATGTCGGATTATGTCGGAACGGTCGGCGGTTTTACTAGAAACTCTGGAAATCGCTTTCAGCTATCAACACACATTACTCATTACCGTCTGCTTGCTACCGTTGTCACATAACTCACCTTTGTTCTAGAAGCTTCACACAAGCGTATCTCTTAGAACCAATAAGATTGTGGCTCACTGAAGAGTCAACCTCGGTAATGTAGTCACTGTTGACTACTACGGGTCTCGAATAACTTCAGGTGCTTGGCTGGCAACTAAAGAAGTTCAGTCTCCGCAACCTATAATATTTGAAAACAAGCTCCGAAATCTTCTCATTTGGTTTACGATTTCCAAGCTCGAATTCGTTAGCGTTCCAGATATGACTCACCCCATCTCAATGCGATCTCTGATGATTTTATGATTCGAACGAGAACGACGTCGTGATTACCCCCAGGGACTTTGCTCGAGTGAACTCAGATAGCTCCATAGAAAGTCGTAGATCTTCTCAAAGTGAAAGCTGACGGGTAGAAAAAGTAGACAAGTCAAAAGATATAATGTAATTTTCCGCTATATTTATCGTAGTCAGGTCCATTAACGTCAAAATTAGCCTTGACGCGCTAAGTGCGGCGTGGAAACTTCTCATGCCACCGTGTATGCAATTATTACATAATTGAAGTAATACATATCAAATACGGTACTTCAGAACAGAAGATAGACAACACCCGTTTCTTGAGTGGTCATTGGACTTGAGGCAGATGGCGACCGAGTTACGATAGGCACAAACAACACAATTCGAGGGCAGTTTCTTGATGTAGGGAAAAACTCGACCAGATGCCAGCTGACCGATTTTTCATGTCGCTATTACGCTCACCGACATCACAGATGTCAACGTAGTACTTTGTAAAGTGAGCCCTGAGATCCTTTCATGTTCTATCTATTACAGATTCTTCTTCATTTTTCCATCCACACTTAGTTCGGTGAATACGGCTAATAATGGTCATGACAATCGCCGGAAACGTCTCCCGTCAATCAAGAATAGCAGAGTAGGAAAAAGTGGATATAAATACTCATTAATGAAGTCCTTAGCCAATTTACCATCCATGCTACGCCTAAACAAATCATTTAGTAAGTAAAAATTTAAGTTCGACTGCAATTTTTCGCACATTAAGTGATGATGAAGCTCGTCTGAAATAATTTTCCTCAACACTATGAGCGGAATCTTACAATTTTTGGTGCAACTAATAAATTTTAAGCTAGTATCACTTGATTTCTGAAGAGGTAAACCGTCTTCCTAGGTCTTAAGGAACATGGCCATTGTTGGTTCCATCTAGATGAGACATTGTGCTGTCAAAGACACTATGCAGTAGCGTGATGAACATCTGGTGGTTGACGACTCACTAATGAGCATTACATGACATTACATGGAATAGCGCAGTCAGAAATGCATATGCGTCGGTTCCTGCAAATCCGGTAGCGGATAGACACCGATTTACAGCTTCATACTGTTTCTTTCCCTTGGCTGACGAGGTCGTTAGCCGCAGTATGATTAATGATGACACTGCCAAGATGTCGGTGACCTACATAGGACCGCTCAAGAAATCTCGGCTCTTCTGTCGTCCTCACAAAAGTTCTTCTTTTCTCTCAACCCAGATAGAAACCACTCTCGAAGATTAAGTTCAACACAAAAGTTTTAATGATGTGAATAAGCACGTATGAGAACAGCTTTCACCTGCGAAAAGTCACCCAATGCAGCAATGAAATACTCAAGCAGCTTGGTTATATGGTCCCCGAAAGTTGCTAGAACATCGACAGTTTGTGATCCAGCACAAAAGTTATTGATCCCTGAGAGTTGCATACTAACGGCACGTTAGCCATCTGACCTAATCGGCCAACTCGCTTTTGATTGACGTCACATGCATCCATAGGTATGAGTTGGCCGATAAGTAAACATACACGCTCTTACGGATTTCAGAAACATTTCTAACAAAGGAACTTTACTGTGCTAATAAGGTGCTACAATAAGGCGTCGTCAACATTTTCTACTTAGAGTTTTGTGAGGGAAGAGAATAGGTTTTGCTCTATACAATGAATTGTGGATGTCCTGGGAACGAAGGGGGTTCTACCTTGCTTTCTCGCAAAAAAAAAACAGTAGGAGTTGAATACAGTATTCCTAGACCAACTAATTCGATCTGTTAAATTTCCCTCTTTTCTCTGAGAAGGAGAATATGAGAGATCGGACGGCCTTGGTCATGTTATGCAAATTTCCTGGTGCCCGTCCAGCGATCCGAGTTATGATAACAGACAAGCCACAAGTCGCGCCGATGGATATATCAATTACACAAACAACGTTGATTTCCCCGCTATTATTGAACCCGAACCAGCTGTCATTTTAACAAGTAAATTAAGAAGAACTATTGAAGCCAATAGAATACTGAAACCTCTGTGTGTAAGGCAAAGAAACTAACATGCATATTTTTCAATTATTAGGAACTATCCCAAAACCCCAATAAGAACAAAGCGATTGGGAACTGTGCAGTCTACGAGAATTGATTACCCTAACTTTGTAAGACATAATACAGTGACAATTACCTAAAAAGTAGAAAAATTGTGACGAAAAAGCACGTATAGTTCATAAAGAGCTGGGATTCCATATAATCGGAGGTCTAATTTTCAGTGTTTATGACTTGGCGGAAACCCTTAGCGGAAGCTGCTGGTATTGTTGGTATCAAGTGCTTATGGAAACCCGTCAGATTGCGGCCAGCCAATGAACTCACTGAGGAAATTCGAGTTTCTTCAACTCTAGTTCGTCGACACTTCAAACGATCAACGAATGAGGTCTGGGAGCCACTTCACAATTGTGTCTTCGATTTTTACTGCCGGTCGTTGCTGGCGGCGTTTGAAGTCCATTCGCCCGCGAGATAATGTCTTATGCCCCATACGATCTCTCTGGGCTCGCCGCTGAACTGAGTAGCCGACTGACCTTCGTCGAATACGAAACTACCTTAGCAAAGCACATCATGGACGTCACTGATGGATGGGATCTGAATGTCTTCGAATGTTCTCTGGAAACTTTGCGAGCTTCCGAAAAAATTTGAGTGCTTTTTCTTTGCAACAGGGATTAGTGACCTATAGTGAAATAGAAACAAATAAACAACCAAATAATGAACTCCATAAAGAACACACAAAGTAAATATAGTCATTTTGTTAACTCATAAACGCTGCTTTCAACGGATGGCGAAGTTAGACGACTTGTGATATCGAAAGGTCGACAGAATAACTTTAAGATGGCCCACTGCTAAATTTGACCGTACAACGTTTTTTCACATAAAGTAAAAACTAGGGAACCTACACGTTAACACGTTAGTGACAATTACGGAAAGAGCTGCAATCTTTCCACGAATCGTCACAAGACTACGACATTTCCCACCTAAATTTTGATCATGAAGTGGTTTTCTGGCGCTCTGCCTCATTCTACATAACGTTATCTCCACGGCTGCTCATTTCATCGTGAATCTCTTGCGTAATCACCAAACGAGACCTGTTACTGTAAAATCCTATCACATATTACGCCATTAAGTGAATATTTTTATCAGGTTTTTGCTGGTTTACTGTGTCAACCGCTAACACCACACTGATATTCGTAATCAAATCGACAGAGGTGAGCGAACCCCATAGGAACTCTAACGACGCCAATGACTATAGATGATACTATAGTGCTATACTTATGATTGATTAGGACTTATCGACATAAACATAAATCTCAGGATATGATTCGTGCTTCCTTTAACAAAGAAGTTCACCCATGGAGTGAACGTTTGACGAAGGCTCGTCAAATATTTTTTGTTCTGTCAGCGCCATCAAATAGATAGAGACCTGCCTGTCAAAGAGACTGCCGGATTGACCACTAGGATTAAGACCTCAATTAGCGCATAAGTGTGTGCTAGCGCTCTAAGGACCAAATTTCACAGCTTCGGTGCTATGTGCACAGCTGAGTAATGAGTAGATTCGAGTCGGATTAACCTTTTATTACAAGAAGATCCTCATTGTAGACTGCTTCACAACGATTACCACGACCATCATTAATGATTTAGCCGAAAGGATTAGATTTTTCATAAGCGATTTCTTAGTTACAGCAGATTAATAGAGGCTTCATATTCTTAAATCAAATGAATGACAAGAAAATAAAAATGGAGATCAAGATTGAAGAACGAGGCGCGAGAGTAAAGGCAGAAATGTGGGCTTCTTGCGAGTTTATCAAATCGCAGTAATTTCTTATAAACTCGACCGTAACTCCAAACAAATTTAAAATATGCGAAGACAGATGGAGTTATTCCAATTCCAATTTGTACCACCCGCTGTCGCCGTGCCAAAACTAAAAGCACTCGGCTGTTAAGACGCAACTGCGTCAGCGTCCGAAGCCACAGTCAATGTTGGTGTTTTGTGAACGTCGATGAGAAAGATCTCCAGCGGAAAAAAAGAGTTCCGGCAATTATCCTGGCCAGTTTTCGGCAACGTATGTATTAATCTCAAACCCGCCATTTCGAAATAATATGTTCAACGTGAAGAAATTCATACGTTACGACGAGATTTTTTCTCCATTGCGACTTTCCACGTCTCCTTTTTGTCAATATAGGAAGTAGAAGGATGGGTACCTTTATAAGGATTCTTAGCCCTTCTCATAACACAGATCAGCAGAAAATATGTGAGATATTTACAGCTTATTTTTAAGGGAGATTTAAAAATTTCAATGCACTGTTGTCCCATCAAAGAAAACGCGCAGGTTTAGTACGCCATGAAATTGGCTCTGCATTACACTCACACAGAAAAAGATCCTCTCAACAACTCGGAACTCTCAGCACTCGGCAACGTCAGGCAATTAAGAAACCACTTACTTTTGCGTTTATTTTGAGAACCGCCTTGCCCAGTAGTTTCATTATGAAAGAACCTGTCCTTGTCACAACTCATATAATGCAGTGATGTGTTCGGAAAAAAAGACTTAACATGCTTGTTCTTTTTTGCAGCATCAACATCCAGTAGCGAACGCTTTCTCTTGCCTATACTCGATTAACGCAATTGTCCGCGTACTACTGCCTCCACTGGGGATTCTACTAGTTCACTTCTGCGGCACCATCCGACTCAGAACTCCCTCGATTGTCACATTAAAGGGCCACGGAGAAGTTATGCAATGGAGGAGAGAGTGGATGAGTCGATAAGACGCCAACGACAGTGACAATGTTGTGGTTGTAAATCTCGATGCACCTCAAGTGGCGTCTATTAATCAGCCGTCACGTTCGTGATCAGGCACGCAGACGGTCAGGCGATAAATTCTGACCCGTTACGGGTTAGCCAACCATATGATCTGAGTTCGAAGTGGAGATAGAAACAGATACGGGCAGAAGCCGAACAAATTTGGTACGAAAATTGGTTTGAAAAGCCATCGTCTAGAGTGACGGATAAGTAGATAACAACAGCAGTGGGAAGAGATTTCCTTGGTCCGCTTGATTTTGCTTCCAGAATAGTGAACTGCACTAAGAATACAGGAGGTCCACTGACAACACAGAAATTGGTATAGATGAGAATCTCCTATAGGTCTGATGAGATGTCGCTCCTCGACAGCAACGATCAGGCAGTGTTTTTTGTGTGGAAGCAATTTTTCATTGTTCGACTGGACTAAATCTGAAAATTTCCATATTTGCATTTACTCATTCTCTCCATCTGCTTTAAAAATGAGACTTTAAAAAAGCGAAAAGGGCGCTGCCCGCCAACGATAAACGTTCGCAGCCGTTCCCAAAACTACAGAAACCTCATAAAAACACGAATGATGTGTATTTTACAGCCTGTCCACTTGAATATATGCAGTATAAGTTGAAGGTTATCTCTTTAATGATGTCATAACTTAAAAATGCAGCGTTCAGACCGAACTGATAGCAATCGATAATCTGATGTTCAACAATCTTTTGGTAACTGTACAAAGTACTCGGGATATTTAGGAACATAGTCGTACACCGTTTCAATTCTTACGTTTCTCTGTTACATTACCAACTGTAGTAGCAGATAGCGAAAAAACACATATTTAGCACTTAGAATGACATCGCATTCAGAACTTTTGTGATGTGATTGCTACACCTTTACAGAGCCTGGACAACTGCGAGGCTTTTAACTTTAAACTGTGGAAGCGCAAGATAAGACATGGGGAATGCAGAGATGGTTTCTGCGTCTTCTCGGCGGAGACTGTGCTCGACAGAGATCACCTCTCATAATGACCTACTTCACACTTTTTTCGGAATCAAGCCCAGCTGACTACATGCCGCCACGGACCGCTACCGGTGGCGGTGCTCGTTGGGAACAACTGACTTTCTCACTAATTTGGAGCTTAAAGCGTAACCGTCAATAACTGTTCAACTTACACGCTATCCGTATTCGAGCCGGGTCAGAGCGCACAACATGAGAATCACTGGCGCCTGAGGCGTAGCACTGGCAGGAGAATTCATCTACCTGAGAGCCGAGTTCCACTTCCTGTCGAGTGATTTCCACACCACCCTGCATATATGGGAGCTGTGTACCTGGGTCGGTGCCGAGTACACTTTCATATCGTGATTCGTCGAGCTGAAATACAGGGTGCTTTTTCCTCGCTTAATAATAACTTAGACATTTGCATGTTCGAATAGATCGAGCTTTCACGTGTATGCACCATTTCGATCACATTTACTGCGTGGATTGTAGTAAGCGTTTGATTTATTGCAAACGCATTCAAACTTGAAAGCGCACAGTTACTATTGAGGGAACTTTTCTTTGTATACACAGATATATGACATTTTGCCCTAACATTCACCCAAATCTTTACTGAAGAACAATTACTTAGTTGAAAGGAAATGTTCAGTTGTAGGCCGCATGCCGCATCTGCCATAAATGCTGTTATTTGACACTGGGTGGATCCAAATCGCATAGTCTGCACTGAATCGCTGCGACTAAACCACAGACCCACAGACCCACAGATCTGATAAGACACAAGATTCAACTCTATGAGATACCTAAGGGGACGTTCTCCGGCTCATATCAAGAACACTGCAAACAAAGGAAATCCAAAAACAAACAAATAAAGTAGAATGGGTGCCTTGCAAACGATATGAAACTCTATTTAGGAAAACCAACCAATAACTTGTGTTTAACGGATAGAAGGGTAGAGGACGAAGCTCTCGGCGCTGATCAATCCCTGAGAGATGGTTATGCATCCAATTTCATTTAGCACCGTTTAGAGGTGATTGGATGCATATCTGGCCTTTAAAATGACTCGCGGTGTGCACCGATGTATTAAGTTAGTGCTGCTATCCTCCGAAAAAAGTGTGGTGCCAATTTACCGACCCTGGAGAGTTGAAAAGCTTGGTGCGCCGGGGCCGCACAGATAGGCTCCACTTGTGTGCTTCAGGGCGCCTCCGACCGCTGCGCCATGCGCACCGCGTTTAAAGGATAATGTTGAATATTCATGTGTTGTTCAGGTTATTCATAATGTGTTCCATGTAAGAAGTGAGAAAGCAAAGCAGAAATGGTATGAAAACAACAGTTTTACTTTTCGCTTTTTCCGCTTTCTCTTTGTCCCGCATTTTCCCTCCATCTCAGGCAATGAGTGCGTAATGATTCATTCATAGTTATTGGTAGAAATGGACTCCCTTGTCTTACTGTCACTTTTTTTTTGAAACTGACATCTTTGCTAAAATCACTTGATTTAGAATTACCGTACGTCGTTCAATAAAATGGTGATTGGAAAAGAGTTGTAGTGGCCAGAAATCAATGAAAACCACCACAGCATAAGCAACAGCGATTAAAAGCATTTAATTGGTCACTTGACGAAATTTCTGTCAAGCAGTGCAACTGAAAAATTTATAGATAACCAATGACTTTGTGTATGACGGCTCGCTGCGTGTAAAGTAAGCAGGAACTCCATTTAGGAACCACGACCTATTGATATGCGGACGAGTTAGCCCGGTGGAAAATAGCCCGAGCGACGAGAATCCTCGCGCCGGTGGCGAATACTGCGCGTTCGCATTCGCGACGGTTGCTTTGTCGCGTCAAGCGGCGATTAGTTGCCGTCACGCGGCGATGCGGATTCACAGTGTTGATCCGTGATCACAGATTACCAGGATTTTATACACAATGGTCAACACAGCGAGATTACAGTTTGCGCTTCAAGGGGCAAATCGTTGGAAATCTATAGGAGTCCAAGGCCGTCAACCAAATTCAACAACCAGTATATAAGACGTCAAAGTCGGCTAATAGGGCGACGTCGTTTCTCAGAAATTCTCAGAGTAAGTTCTGTGGCTTCATGAAAGACTACTTGAAAATGAGAGTAACGAAGTAGGACTTTAATCGTGTTCAAGTTTAACCAAATTCTGGAATCAGCGAAGATTTTATAGATGTTATGTGAATGAGATAATCTCATCAAGCAATTTAACAGCAAATACTTGGTATACAATGAAAACACTTTATTGCCTTTTGTGCCACATTTGTCCCACAACTTTCGCTTCGCTTTTGACATTTCATTGAAAAAAAAACTATAAGTGATCTATGCCTTGGGTTTCGACATTTTTTTACGCTGCATACTTGGGGTTTCTAGTCATTCCACCATCAGTTTTCGTAATGACCTTCCATTTCAGCTTTAAAATTGAAAAATAAAGTTCTTTTGGAAGCTGAACTAAAGCAAGCTCTGTCGAAAATAAGGCTGTTTATTTAATCCTTAGTGATACTACTTATTAGTCCTACCGAGACAACCTCATCTAGTAAGCCCAGACATACTAAGCTCGCTCGAGTGCTTTTCAATTGTCGGTATCACTTTCATACAACTTTAGCTCCTTAATTAATCGCTCGAATGCTTTTTTGTCAAGATTAGTCATTACACAAGAGAAATCACGGCGGCGAAACGTTAGTTGGTACTAATCTTCGACGGAAAAACATGTGTCCATCCTCCCTCAAAGATTAAATCAAAGTCGCTCCCTAATTTTCACAAGAAACATGAAGTACATATTCTACTACAACCTCTAAACTTGCGGACGGCTTCTACACGATGTTGGAAACGCAAATACAAAGGCAATTTTCAAAGACCTCTGTGTTCCGTACCCAGAGGAGGGATCAGAGGAGGAAGAGCGTGGTTTCAGCTCCGAATGACAGAGTGTAATCGTTGCAACATCCAAATGGTGTTTGTTCTGCGTCACCCCATGAGAATATGGTTCAAACTTGTAATTTGATTCCATTTTTCCGGTTAGTCGAACGACACCAACGAATATATGTAAATTAGCAGCTGCCAGTTGCATCGCTAGCAACCGAAGCGATAAGACAGATAGGCCTGGGAAACAAGCGATAGAGGTGATAAGGTGGAGTTCGGAATATCGTTACGTGTTTACGAGCTGCAAGAACGAGGTGAGAATATGAAAGCTGTATCACTTAAGCGTTGGGCTCACAAACACTTTAGGTCGTTAGTTTCGACAATTAAGAGAACGATGTGATCTAAGAAGGATTAATCCGTCTATTTAAAAGTGAAAACCATAAACAAGATGTGAACAGCACTGCATTTCTCCTGACTATCGTTGAAAGAAAAAACGGAGAGTTTTGAGCCGTAGAAATGGAAGAAAATCTGCAAGAAAAGAAAAAACCACATTTTTCACGCGAAACAGTTGGAGTTGGTGTTCACTTCAGAAATCGCAAGAAAGTGCCATATGGTGCAAAGCTCTCAAAAAAACAAAGATAGCTACTATTTAGTCGACACACAGTTTACATTCCACGTCAAAATATGCAAGAGGATGGCGATCGGCACGGAATGTTGTACATACCCTGGCTAGGTTTCTTCTAAAGACACCTGCGAGCCTGAGGATCTCCGTCGCTCAGGTTCAGAATTCGAACGTATTCGGACGTTGTTCATCTATCCATACGGTAGCCGGTGATGTTTGGAGGTTGAGAAAGTGCATGGAAATGTGAGAAACCGTGTCAAGAGTTTCGGCACTCGAATTACCTCCGTTGCGCAATTACATGCTGAGCAATTTGCCTGTTCAGATTGTAGACGACGAAGGTCGACAGCCGCTGAACACGCTGCTGGTCACCTCTTGCATCTACTCTAACTGTTCAACTACTTTTTTGTACTCATCGAGATCATTTATTTACCTTTTAGTGTTACCTATCCTTACAAACAAAGCAGTCACAGAAGATGAAGAAGTGAAGTCCTCAATTTACCTATTCAACCCTTTATATATTTATACAAAAACCTGCATGATAGTTCATCGACAGCAATCGACCATTGGTGCAATGCACTAAAATAAAATAAAAATAAGTCATAAATAAGCCCGTGCACTATATTCAGTAAAAAAATAAATTTTTATATCACGTCCACCTTACACACGAAGTTTGTCCTTATGACTAATCACAAGGTCACTTAATTTGATATTCATAACAACCATGTTTCTAATGAAGCAAGGTACTTTAAGTGGACTAGTAAAGCGAAGAGTAAAGGACGCCAGAATTAAAGTACTGATGGAAGCGCCTACCAACCCACCACGTTGGGAACAAGTCGATGGGATCTCAAATGAGACCACGGTACGGTCCGAAATCGACGGGCCCAGGCAAAACGGATGCGCACTTTGCTGTTGTGGCGGTGTAATAAATGGATGGAGGCACGAAGGAAAAAGCGAACCCGATAAGTTATTCCTGCACTGCCAAGACTCCCACCCTGAAGTGTTTTATGAGCACCCGCATGTGGCGAAAAACGATCGAACACAACGAAACGCAATACATTTTTTCGCAAAACATCTGATCACTTCAAAGACGTGGATTCTGAGAAGCTTATAAAAAATAGAACAGTGGAATGTGTCTCATTTAATCATTGATCAAATCGCATAAGGTACATCCACGAAAATCCGTTAAATGGTCCATTCAAAAGACCTTTGACTACTCTGATTTCATCCATGAACTGTTGTTGTTGGTATGTTAAATCATAGCAATAGCCATGATTCCTAAAGAAAGTTGGCTATAGCCGCTTTCGCGCTGTTTTAGAAAAATTTCTCCCTCAGGTGTGTGCACTAGGCGTTGGACTGCAGTGATTAGTGCATACAGCTCTTAATGAAAAGCCTGGTCGAATAAAATAGGGAATGAAAGCTCGGACCACACTTGAAATGGTGTAGAACGATTCAGAGAACAAATTGCCGAGCAGTAAACAATGAAAACCGAGGTTTTGACAGCTTAACGTCATCAAGATTTAAGGTGAATTAAATAATCTACAAATATAAGCACATTCTACATGCGTGAGTGCTTGAAATTATATTGCTAAATGGATTTTTTCTGCAATGTTCAGAGCATCTGATGGAGTAGAGCTCCAAGCTGTTATTATTTTTCGAATAGAGTGTCTATGGCTTCGAAGGATACAACATCCGATCTTTCAGCTTCCCCATTTTCCTTTCTTTTTAATTCTCCGTTTTTCCAATTCAATTTTTCAAAATCTAGCAGTAAAGCAGTGAATGAGAAAAGTTTTCAGCGATAAGCATCGTTAATTGCTAGGTAGAAGGAAGACGCATTCGAGAGAATAACGAAAAAAAAAGAATGAAGAAAAACGACTGCCGACGCAACGATTGGACAGAAAAAACCCACCCATTTATTATTGCATTTGAAGCGAATTTTTCGCGCGTTCACCGCTCGGCACGTCAAGTGGTACGGACGGGACTTGACGATGTGGCCGGACTGAGGGTGCTCGAGTAGCATCACCTCCTCCATCACTGAAACACCACCAGTCAGTCAGTAATTGCGCTGCTAAGCTACCGACTAACACAGTGACACTACATGCTGGTGACTCCGAGAAAAAAAAAGAATGCATCTAGGAAACTCGCCCAGTAAACTCTGAAGAATGTCAAGCAATCATTGCTCAATATAACATTCAAAGAACAATTTAGGACGACATCTTCACTTGTCAAACGATGTTGCGTTAAAGTGCACCACAGGTAAATCCGGACATCTCGAGAAATCTCATTACGGTTACCTGGACGAGTCCACCAGAGTATGGGGAACTATCCAGCACTAGTTGGTTTTTGTCCATAAATTAGTGTTCAGCTTTAGTTGGCGTCACTGCGCAGCTGCCTAATTGGCTGATTGGAGAAATAAATGGTAAATCCATATCAAAAAATATATCTATAAAGACAAAGGTGTTTGTTTTTAGTTTATATCAGAAAAGGTAAGAAAAAATTTGAAATTCGAAAGCTAAAAAGTAAGCGTCAAATTTTCGTGCCGACTTCGATAGGCTTACACTTGACTATACACTCGTGTAGTAGGCAGGAATATTGCCAAAGAAGACTACTACAACAGCGAACCATTATTATGGAAATCTTACAGCACTGAAAATCAGCAGATGTTATTATATTCATCTAAGAGGATGCTCTACGAGGAATGCATCCTTACCAGAGATTTTCGATGATTTTCTCAAATATTTAAGTCCGAATTTCATAGTCTGAATTTTTGCTTCAATTCGAAAATAACCTGATGCGGGCATCACAAAGGTCACACTTTTCCAAACATTTCGCTGATTGAATACAACTTTTTAGGAACACGAAAAATCAATCCTGTAACATATTCGAGCCTTTTCGAACTCGTTCCATTTTATTTCAGGCACAAACAGAACGAATCTAATAAAAATGTCAAGAAAGTGTACTTGCTAACGTTTAAGTGTGTAAACCCCAGATTTCACCATTCCACTATCACAGAACACCCGGCCAACTAAAGTCTATTTATAAAGAGTTGAAACAAGGTTTCGTTGACTTTGAACACCTTTAAAGACGGTTTTCACAAAATCCCGCTTCGTTTTCTATTGATTTCACTGCTTGTTTATAACACCGAACAGCACAAGAAAACATTTGACTAAAGGACGAAAGCTGTCTAAGACGACAGTAACTTTGACATCGAAACTTTCAAATTGATGGGTACTCGACGTAGTCTTTAGGTTTACTATAAATCGATCAATCGATTGATCCATAGTGCAATCTGACAGGAAAGTAAAAAGATGGGTTTAAAGATGGGCGAATGACGACAAACCAAGCGGAATACTTAGTCATGGAATAATCATGGAATAACATACAAATTCCATAAGCTTGTCAGTTCGAAAAGTCTCTTTGAGGGCGAAAGCTCTATTCGGACCCAACTAACAGCTACGGCAACACATGATGTTATTAAACATCCTTATTAATTGGGCACTAACTCATCGTTGTTGAAACAGTTCAATAAGATTGAATAGCATAAAGCAGAAAACTACACGAGCTAGATATCTAAAATTCTCATCCCTATGAATTGTTGGAGTCCCAGGACACGTTCAATTCAAATTCGACTAGTATTTTCTTGGTTACGCACGTTTTCTTTTTGGGAATCGACTTCGTTAGGCGGTAGCTTACTTCTGGAAATGTGTGGGTGGCATGTCATTTTACGCCAAGGTTTCTTCTGGAATAGAGGCACTTCCCATCATATATTTATGCTAAGCTGAGCAACCGGATGGTAACTCCAAACTCCTTTACCTTACCGGTCGGACCATTTGTTGCACGTCGTGGATACACAATGATACCCTGATAATCTGGTACTATCACACTTCTTGACCAATTTGATGACGATTTATAGAAAACACGAACAATTTTAAAAAGTAAAAAAAAACCACCTGAATTTGTTGAAGATAGTAAAGAAAGAATAACAACTGTGATGGGAGGTAGTAAACGCGTCATAAATGCGCCTTAGTCACATAGCAGAAATTCGAATAGTAGTTGAACAGAAATATTTCCGCTCTTAGCAAAAAGTACTGTCAGCGGTCCTTTGAGGTACTATGACAGAGAGACTACGACAGACGTGTACGGAACGCCCACGTTCCGGATGCGACAATGTGGGCGTGGTCAAGTGCCTCCGGTGGGCGTGGCGGGTGGGAAGTGAAAGTCGCCAGGCCGTCGACTTTTCTCTCATCTCCAGCCGCATTCCGGAAACTACCGTTATAAACTTATCGGTTGCAAAACATAAATGGTCCATTGACCGGTAAATTAAAGTAATTAAGCCAAATCTTATTGAGGCAGAAGTGAGATCGTCATTTGAAGGCTGCGCTAGACATTGCCGTTCTTTGGGACGGCATTGTCAACGTAAATGAAATGGGAAAAAAGAGAAGGATGGAAGTAGCAAGCCGCATCGACTTCGTATCTTATTTTAAAGCGGGTTTATGTGAATTTTACCTAGAAAGGTCATCTTTAATTCTTTGCTATTTTGCAGACATGTTCTGCTTCTGTAATTCAACATAAATATCATAAACAATTACATCTTTTAAGAAGGTCTGAATACATAGACTGCAAATATTTTTGTTCAAAATGATAACGCCCAGACATTCCCATTCAAAAATTAATGTTCAAAAAGACCTGATAAAGGGGTATTGCACTGTGACCAACAAACGTGTGACTCCTCGTCAATCTGACTGACTCGAAATGAGGACGAGTTTCTCATGAAGGGCCCCACATAGACACAGCGCACGGGACTGTACTTGGTGATGGGTTGCTGTGCTGAATGAAAAACGTAGCGAGTCAAAGGGAAGAAGCTTTTGAGTAAGGTGATGTTACATTACACTTTGGAATTTGGCAAATAGACCATAAGAGTTATCTAGTCTTTCTTTATGGTGAAATCACAATGGTTACAAATAAACCATCAAATTTTTCTAAACGACTAGGAGAAAAGAACAATCCGCATAAATCTTTCGAATGCTTGACGAATCTTAAATTTATTAAAAGGCACAATATAAGAAGAAGCTTTGAAGTTCTTCACGGTGGCAACGGAATGAAAGGATTAGTCAAGTACACTAGATTTCTCTTCCGCCCAATTTCTCTTCGATTGAGATAATCTGGTACTCATTTTAGCTAACTGATGGTACCCTATTTCTCATTTGTGTTATTTTATTTGACTCGTTTCACGTCTAGTGTGCAGATCCCAGCACTTCTCACAATGAATTCGTTTCCTGGCATCCACTGTCTACAAAGGTCTTACAACATCACGTGTGGCTTCGGTTGCTGCGTGAGGATTTTCATGCCATCTTGAATGTCGTAGAATGCTGCTCGGGAAATTCTCCCTGGAGTTCTGAGATAGCCGGGCTAAAGCGTTCCCAGTTGGACTGCAGGAAGTGATTCTTTTCCAGACGAGTTGGTACTTCCCGACCCTGGAAGGATGAAAGGCTTGGTTTTCCTGGAGCGGAATCGGACTAGCACCACGCTCTTGATGATGAGCATCACTACCATTGTGCAATCCGCCCCTATTTTTCATTACTAGAAGTTATATATTAAATCCATTGTTTGCAATTCTTCTATGTACTCCCGACTACAACAGCCGTAAAAGATTGTCTTCACTGGCACAAAAAAACATGTAAAAATGTTCATTATCGACCTACAATAATGTCTACTTTAAGTTGTTAAAAATCACTGAAGTTTGAAAATTGCTTTAACCATTTCTGATCTTCACCATTTTTCTTCGGCAACAGTGGAGATTTAGCGAAATCAACCTCTAAGTGAAAACTTGTAGTGAGAAAAAGTTCGCGAAGAATGCTGCCTTCCTTTAGTGAGGTCGATGGTGGCGAATGTTCTCACATAAAAACTACTAGCGAACACGATGGGATGTGGCGGTCATCTGCACCGCATCGAAACTTCGAAAACACTCAAAAGTAACAGTCAAAAAATTCGCGTATCAATTGACGCATACACATGCAGTATGAAGAGATAGTCGCCGTTCAACTGGCGAAGCAGTTAAATGTGTGGACCCGACGACAGTTATGAGGGACTCCACATGTGGGAGGTGGACTACTTCTAAAGTGAAGAACGATAGAAGTTCTTTCCTATTGGCATGGAATTTTGAAGTAACAATAGGTATTAAAAAATCGGACAGGAATGGGAAAATAGCAGTCAAATGTGAAACATTACAGATTCAATCACAATGGTGCGGTGATGCCACCAAAACTCGGAACCTCAGGTGGGTTTCAAACCCACGAGTACTCTTACAATGGGTTTACGAGCTGTCCATCTCACCAACCGAGGCTTCAGAGTCTTGCTCATATTTCAGCATACCTGTGGTTGTACTCCACCTAGCAACTTGCTGTGAAAAAACGATATACAGAAAGCAAAGGTTAAGACTACTGATTCTGTTCTCACATAGTAGACAGAAACTGACTAAGAATACATGCTATTTCTACTTTAGCTATCATGCATATTTATTATGGAATGTCTCAATTCATTCCAAAGATTTCGAGTTGGCTACTGAGAAGGCTTTTTATCACGAAGATAGGAGGCAAAGCGTAGACGAAGAGTGAACATCTACTGCACCAAGACGGAAATGGGTTCCGTGTATGTCTGCATATATTTATCCATAAAAACTTTACAAATCGATCTGAACAACATCTTGCAATCAGGTAAGAAGTCATGGTCATCTCTGACGAAATAAACCTTAACTCTATTAAGTGACTGTGGAAACCTATTTCCTCTACCTCAGACGACAAAAAGAGGAAAAATAAGAGAGTGCGCGGTAGCCATGAACAGTAAGACACGGTGCTTGAAAATGACAAATGGGGTTTCGTGAACCCCATTGAAAGCAGTAGATAAATGGTGAGGTTACAAATGAGACAACTAATTTCTTATTGCTTTCACTCATCCGATTTGCACTAAAGCTTACGAAATGTGAACAACGTCGAGTGAAAATACATTTAATGAAAGACAGACTGTTATTTAATATTCCTAGCGACATATGCAGAAAAACCCCTTTTGGCGATTGTTTAAAAGTCATTCAACTCACACACTACAACTCTGTAAAAGGATAAAAAAGGATAATTGGCGTTAATCAATCCTTATAGGATGGGATACGCCATGCATTCGACTTCATTAGGCATCGTTGGCGGTGATTGAATGGAAATCTGGCCTTTACAATGGCTAGAGATGGCCTACCGATGTATCCAGCCAGTGCTGCTATCCTCCCAAACAAGTCTGGTACCAATTTGCCGACCCCGGTGGGATGGAAGGCTTGGTGGGCCAAGGGCGCGGGGATCGATTCCACGTGTGTGCTGCAGGGCATCTCCTACCACTGCGCCACACGCGACCCTTTATAACTCTACAATTCCCACGATTGTGTCTAATGGAGTGAAAACGGAGTGAGTGTGAATTTCTGCTCATCAGCGTCACATGGACGTAACATTGCAACACAGCTGAGAATGATCCAAGAGCCCAGCGATCCGGCAGAAGTTTCCATCGTCCCCATAGCCGTGCAGTCGGATCGCGACATTCGTCGCCAGTGCGTACAATTCTGAAGAGCTCCGACGTCGACGGCTGACAGATGTCTTCATGGACATCGCAACCGGTTCGACAGCTGTGCAGTTTGCGACATTTTCCTCACCAGAGAGCACACGAAACGCAGAGACGCAGTAAAAACAATAACGCTATTTAAATAATTACCACTATGTTGAAATTTATTGGCACATAATATTGCGCTTTTCAAAGCGAATGTGAATCAAGTTTAAAATGTTGAGGCAAGAAAAAACTGAATGGTAAGAAGATGTCAACCAGAACATTATCTGAAGAAACTTCACAAATTAGAGGGTTATCTATTTCAGTCCAAATTTGTCCCAAAAGAAGAGAATAAGCTTTAAAAACGACCAGTGTTTTCAAAAAAGACTTCGTTTTCAAATTCGCCAACGACAGGCACACTGGGTATCAACTTTGCTAATATAAATAACATAAAAGTTAGCACTGCGATTTCAACTACAGCCTCGGCATAACTGGGTTCAATGCGATTTGAGCCCCCAGATCAATCTCGCTGACGGGTGATTGCTGATGGCAAAAGATCGATAGAACTAGCTAAGAGACAGGCAAAACGAAGGACCCACATGGTGTGGTGGTGAACGCATTACTCCCCGGAAAGGACAATAGCGCGTTCGTTCCCCACCATAGACACCTGCTGTCCGGAGTTTTGCAAATATCTCAGAATCATTGTGGTTGTATTTCGCATCATACCCTGCTGTGAAAAAAAATTATAGCAGACAGCAAATAAGTGGGCAGCATAGATAGCATTCTTTCAGATCGAACTTTACGACAAAAGTGACTGAACAGCCCGTAAGCATTCCTGGGGTATTGCAGTTATAAAAAAAGATTTTAAAGAAAAGAAAGAAAGAATGAATGGAAGAAAAAATTTAAAAATAAAAAAAGAAAAGAAACCCTCATAAATAAGTAGTTTAGCAAATTCCCTTAATCTTAAAAATAAAACCATTGCACGTGAAACATCATTTAGTTCTAAAATCCTGATGACGATTCTAAGGCGAGACAGTAACAGTAAAAAAATTGCAGTGTGAAAAAAGTCTTCGCGTAGAAAGTCGGCATTATGAAGAAAGCTGTAGAGGATATGAGTGTCAGAATTCATCATAGATGAACTTGCAACATTTCTAGGGAAATCATCTTCAACGACATGGAAACTAGACACATTCATAGGATAATTTTGTGCTCGTAACAAGTCGGTGAAGTGACGCGATGACAGTTTGAGTGTCAACTATGCAGAACACGAACCAGCCCTCTTTTCGATTCAAAGGAACGTAGTGGAAATAGGTTGCATCTTACTGTATTGTGTCAATTCTGCAACCAACGTGTGGCTCAGTCGTCCGTACGAGTTGATGTCTACTCGAATCGAATCACGCTGCCATTATGAACTGCAGCAATTTTCATTCCTTCACTAGCTGTGAAATACTGGCGATTAATCAGACAGGACGTCGACAATCAATCTCTTTGTCCACGCCGTATTTTGCGGACAATCCATGCAAATTTGCACAAATACGCTCACCGGGACGGCATTAAGGAGAAAGGCAGGAGAACGGAAAATGAACTGGAGAGTAACGAGGCGTTGAACAGCATGCTTGACGACTGCCTCTAGATTGAGCACCACATTCGAGCGCACCACATTTAGGAACTGTCAAGAAAATGTCGCGGAAATAAAGAGTGGTACAAAAGTGTCAACTAAGAGACGAACCCAAAGCTCATATTTCTTGAGCTTATTCCTATCTTTGCATAAAAGTAAACGTAGAAAACCCAGTGGTTAGTTTTAATTTTCCCAAACTTTCTTATTTCAGAATTACATCTTCTTCATGATGAAAACCGGAATTGCTTTTCGTTAGCGACTCCCATAGAAAATCTCCCCAAAGTTCACTAACAATGAACATTTGAAATCCATTTTACATTGTCTATATTATCTTCAGCGCTTTTAACAGTTAAATCGAAAGAGGGGAATAAAGCATGTATTCAACACCATCTGTAACCAACAAAACCCAGTAGGCTCCGCTTGTTCGGTTAACGGATGCGAAGAATATCACGCCATTGGTACGAGGCCTTTTTTTAGATGGCTCATTGGGATATGTTCCGGATGTTGTGGCATAGCTTTCCTCTCAGCCTGGGTTTTGGATAGAGCTGTCGAATTCATTTCAACCTTAAATGGACATTCTGGGAATGAACCTTCGTTTTATACTCCACTTTCACTTAACCTCGGTGCAAATGCTCGACAATTTGTTGAATTATTGAGCTATTCCACGGTCTTCCATAGTCTTCGCTACACTCCAAATGCTCAACACTCAGGAACACTCGTAGCTATGAACTTACGGCAAGCTATTAAAATAAGAGAAACTTTAGGTAGAGGAGGGGAACTGGATGTATATAGTCGACATTCTCCGATGTCCTTCTTACGTACTAAAAAGAACAGTGAGTAGACTGGTCCTATGATCACTGAAGCACACTCCATCGGTTTTTATTACAGTAGGATTACTTGCTATGTCTCTCTTATAAATTAACATCAACGTGTGGCTTCTCAACATAAGTGGATGTTATTTGGTGACCAAAATAGTTGATTCTATTAGTGGTATCTACTTGACACGACGTTAGTCGGATTGCTTATAATCTTCCCAAGACTGTGCGATACGAAAAATATTCCACTTCAAAAGCACTTGAATACATTTGCAACACTAAGAATTCACTCTGGATGCGAAAATTTGAAAATGAGGGAATACCTATTAATAGAGTACACCCAGGTTTTGTGATAGAAGAAATAAGTAGGAAGAAGGAAGCAATGAAGTGAGTATCTGACTGCTGTAAGCTGATTTTGCCAAGACATTCTGTAGAAGGACAAATGGACAAAAGGGACAGATGTAAAATGCTCACTGTTCTTTTGCGTTTTTGCCTACAACTTGTAAAAGAGCATTTCACTTCCCAGTCTTCATTGTTTTACTCAAGAACAACATGTGGTGGGATGTTCCCTGCAACTTCGTTCCCTAGACAACAGTATCTTACTCCCTTCTTAGCACTAGCTACCACCGTGCGAACCACAAATCTGACTGGATACAAAGGGAAACCAAGAATACACAAACAGCTACGCTCCGACTTGCCACGATTCACAGAAATTGCATGGTTATAAATTGATCCACACAGAAGCCAAGAGACAAAAACTGCATGCCGAACGGTACTGATAACTCTGTCGATCTTAATGATACCGAGCTGCTTTCAAAGCTCGAAACCCTGGTCAGGTTATACTTCGTGGCTATCCTTTCCGGCAACTCATATGTTAACCACTGCACCACCGAGGCCCTTCCTTTGGCCTTCTTTCAGCAAATTTTTTACTATAACGATGCCATTCAGCAATCATGTTTCAACGAGAATGGCCACAGTGATGCTGAGATATTTGCAGACTCTCTCGTTATCTCATTGATAAACTACTATTAGCAATTATCATCACTTTTTATCTACTGCATTTAAAAATAAAAAGTGACAACATTGTGATCTATACTACAACCACAGCTTTACTGGGTTCAATGCCGATTTGCGAATCCCAGGTCAATCCCGTTAGCCAGTGACTGTTGATAACATCTATAGGTTAATATAACACGATTGAGAGAAAGGTGAAACGGAGGACGCGCATGGTGTGGTGGTGGACGCATTAGCCCCGAGAAGGGTAATAGCGTGTTCGGTCTCCACTGCAGACACTAGCCGGCCTAAACTATTGCACATATCTCAGCATCGTTATGGTTATATTACCAGTTAAAGTGTTCTTCGTCCAATGTTCACACTGCACCAAATTTGCCGTAATCATCACTACTCATAGACTAAAGTAATGGTTAATATTGGTGAATGCATTAGCTGATTCGGTAATTGGAATAATTGGCTATTGTAGAATGCAGTATACTTGTAGTTAATTACGGTTCTCGGTTATAAAACTCTACGCAGAAGATCTGCGTCTGCATTGGATTTAATCGGTCTGAAAAGCTTTTAGAAGCCACCAATGTCATCATACAGTCTCACGCTTAGTGGTAAAGTAATCCCCACAATCACTTTCGCCAGCGCTGCGATGGACGATATTTTAACAAGCTTATCAACAAAATTTGCTTGCTTATAGCATAATGAACTTTACATTTAAAAAGAACCATCGTGTTTTTCACAACGCTTCGAAAGAGCGCTGGTTGAATTTCAACTTCGACAAAGTCAACGTATTCCGTAGGGACAAGGCGAAACGACGTCAGCACCTGGTCGTTTAATAGAAATTCATGAATATTCAGTAGAGAAAGAGCTCTCGCAATACAGTACTTTCTGGTCAGAATGGATGAATTCAAAGAGGTGTCATTAATTCTTCGTAACCAAAAGTTCTCAATTTCTTGCAACCATTGCATATAGACTTGAAAGACAAGACTGAAATAAGACCTCATAGAAGAAACAAAACAGAAAACAAATGGAGATCTGTTAGATTGTTTGGAAATCAATGCAGGAATTACTAATTCGTTTCTTTCTACTACACGTAAAATTGAATTATTTTTGCATTCCAACGGTAAAATTTTGAGTGTTGGAACAACAATTCCGGAAAATTTGGCTTTATGAATTTAAACTTGGAGATAGATTAGCCAAAAAGCTCGAAACATTAATGTGACACGATGCCAAGGAGGTGTGAGCGAACCCACAGTGCAATGTTGGTCTAGAAAATTTCGTCTCAGCGAATTTGACATTAAAGATGAATAAGGTCGCCGACGCCCTTCTACTGTTGAAGACAATGACGAATAGAAGATTGTGATAGAAGCAACGCATGCAAACCACTCAAGAGCTTGCAGAGGAACTCGATGTAAGCATCTCAATTACTTTAATGAAGCTGAGATATTTGCAAAACTCTGGACCGCAGGTGTCTATGGTGGGGAACGAACGAGCTATCGCTATTTCGGAATATACCCTGCCATTAAAAAGAGTAGGCAGTAAACAAAAACGGTTAAGATTGTGATTATAACTGGGGCCTCAGCTTAACTGGGTTCATTGCCGATTTGTGCTCCCCAAATCAATCCCGCTGTTGGGTGATTGCTGATGGCAAAAAGATCGATAGAACTAGCAACATCTCAATTACTTCGAAAGATTTTAAGGTCGAAAAAAGTCAGCAAACGGATGGCGAAATATTTGGCAACACTTCATACTAACACTACCGACGCTGCAGAGGTTAAACGAAGTGAACTACGAGACTCTCAACAAGCGCCTCGGCCACTTCTTATACGTGAAATGCAGCACAAACTAAGTCTTATGCAACTGAATAAACAAACCTGTTATACAAGTTGCAGAAATATGTAGACTGTAATGCTATTTACTTTGATTGGTAAAGTTTATCCTCAGCTGATAAAAAAGGATAAAAAGAGAAAGCTCTCGGCGTTGAACAATCCCCGAGGGATGCGCTATGCATTCGACTTCATTAAGCATCGTTTGGAGGTGCTTGAATGCATATCTGGCCTCTACAACGACTCGCAGTGGTCTACCGTTGTATAGAGTCAGTGCTGCTATCCTCCCAGACAAGTTTGGTACTAATTTACCGACCCCGGAGGGATGGAAGGCTTGCTGGGCCATGGGCGCCTGGATCGATTCCACGTGTGTGCTGCAGTGCGCCTTCGACCACAGCGCCACACGTGCCCTTCTTCCCCAGCCGATACCACCTTAGATATCAGGGTGGAAAACGACACACATTCATTTTTGACGGAGTGTAAAACATGGATCTCTACATTCCACCACTGTTGCTTATTTCCATGTTACCATCCTCAAAATAACCTTCAACCATGGAAGTTGGCGACATGAGTTGGTCATGTTGGTGAATTCTTTGGTGCTATGAATGATAAAGATTCTTTTAATGCTTCAGGACGCTTCCACTCTCGAGTCTGTTGAGTACTACTAGTAGTCACAGCTCAAACACTCATTCTCTGATTCATAGAGTTTTTTTTCAAGATTTTTTAAACTACTTTTCAAAACAAATTGTGTAGAATCGCAACGATTTTTATGGAAGTTCTGTAAGCTTACGAAGATTTGTAATATTATGATTTTTCAGGGCGCGTGTGGCGTAGTGGTTGGAGGCGCCACTGCGACAAGCACGTGGAATCGATCCTGCGCCCATGGCCCACCAAGGCCTCCATCCCTCCGGGGTCGGCAATTGGTACCAGCCTTGTCTGGGAGGATAGCAGCACTGGCTCCATACATCGGCAGGCCACCGAGAGTCATTGTAAAGGCCAGATATGCATTCAGTCACCTCCAACGATACTTAATGAAGTCGAATGCATGGCGCATCCCTCAGGGATTGATCAGCGCCAAGAGCTTTACCCTTTTTTGAGCTTTATGTTTTTTCAGCACAAGTTTAATTGAACCTCTTAACTAACTTAAATGAGGGAGATCGCCTATTTGGATAACTTAGAGGAAATGTGGTTTCACACATTCCTAACTAACATATGGCTTTTTGTAACAAAAATCTATTGTGTTTGTTTCTTAAAAGTACTCAGCAACACCTAATAGTCCAGAAATGAGCTATTCTTTTACAATCATAACGATGCTGAGATATTTGCATAACTCTCACCTCATGCCAGGTACAAGCCTACAACTATCGTTTTCGGATGATTACGTGTTACACACCGCGTTATTGAGTCCTTTGCTTTGACTTTTTCTCGGCCGGTTTTTTACCTCAACGATGCTATCAGCAATCGCCCGTTGATGGGAATGATCTGGGGAGCACTAATCAGCAGTGAACGGAGTTAAGCTGAGGCGGCAGTCGAAATCACAATGTTTAATTTTTTACTTACTCCTATTCTTCTACAGATTCCAGTATAAAGTTTTTGAGACATTTCTGTCACTAGGTGGTTTAGAAGAAAAATGACTCTTGTGATACATTCTATTTTGTTGCGGTATTCTTCAAGGCTTAAATGACTTAACAGATTATGTTCACTATGTTACCTGTTTTCCCCAGACGATTTTCCATTCATGACCTTCTCTTTCGACCAAACGAACATCCATAGAGGTAGTTCCATTTCTAGAAGAGCTCTCCAAGAACTATTAAGAGGGAAAACAAGTGGGCGTGGAGATCTGTGTCCTTCAGTTGATTAGCGGCTAGTTTGTAGGGAATAATAGCGACTCACAGGTTTTCGCCAAATATGAAGGCCGACGTTGAGTTCAAGTGGTAGTCAATTCTGAGTGTTTCTTCTACACTCTTTCAAAGGTATGAATATACGTAAAACGTGACTTTCACCTATTTAAACTCGTCTTCGATCCCTACTTGCTTTTTTATCCTTTAATGCACCGTTTCCCGTTTTCAATAGAAATATTTCATCAACGCGTATGAAATTTTCGTTCCAGTCGACCACTCTAGTCGATAGTTGAAGAGCTTTCTAGAGATGATATTGCCCTTTACCTAGGTGAGGAGACGACGAAAAAAACTTGTAGTCCTACTGTAGCCGAACAGATTCTATACTAGCTGGACACGCCTCCCATGGAGGATTGTCAAAGCGCATTAAAAGGAAGATGTTCATTTCCATTTTTCCACAGCTAACAAATGCCACGACAGTTAGGAGATGATCTCTCTAACACACACTTCCACCACAGCTGTAATTTTGATGTGGTGCACAGTAGAATACCTATATAAATCATTCATTTATCTCTACTTATGGAGTCATGAATAAGTTGCCAAGCAGTTTGAGAGGACAGAATGTCATTTGCGGCTTGCAGCTCGATGAAACTCGGCTATAATGTAGTTTCGCCTTGTAGACGTGCCACCTTTGTTACGCATAATAAAAACTCAAGCTTTCTATTCAAAACTCATCATGATCTTTTTCTCCCGCCGGGTTGTTGGTGTTCCACACAGTCATTATGGAAATGAATATGCTAAATACTTTGATTCCATGAGTGCGGTGGATAAAAGACCTTCACCACGATCGTTAGCCGCATCGTGTCTTTAGAAACGTTGAAACAAGTATTCTGGTCGGCCCCAACATCGAGGAACATGTTGTACCCGAAACGAGTAATCCCGAGCGGAGAAGTGTTTCAGAAAGCAGTTTGGTGTATATGCCCACACGCTTGTTTCATACTGATATTCTTCCCCATTTTCTGCCCGCTCCTCCTAACGGTTTAACGCCTCATCGTGACTGAAGTGTTCCAAGGTGTCGCGCTGCGTCAGGAAGCCTAGCTAAGAGTAAACCAGTACCGTGATCCACCACCGTCTTGATATCAAAGTCGCATGGTGGCGAATGTCTCTCTGATCCATAAGTGCCGCGATTACCTGTGGTGGTGAAGACCTGGGACAGACTTTGGCCAGGTTGATTTCAGGATTCCAGGGAACCACAATGGCTTAAGCAGCAAATCTTCGAAAAATGGAAATTGTACCGAGGGCATCAAGTATTAAGTATGTTTCTGCCCGCTATAAGCCGGAAGACTTCGAAAATAGCTTTTTAAGCGGCTTTTTAGCGAATTGCGCCTATGGTAGTACATCTCGTGCAGTTCGAATTCGTAAGCTGTAGACACTAAGTGTCACGCAATAGATAGATCTCACTTGGCAGGGTTTTTCTCATATTGATAGAAGTCATACGAGTAAACTGTAGCCAAGGAATTTCTTCCAACGAATTGGGAGTGTAGTGTGATTGCGTTAGCATGCTCTGTTTTCTTAATTTTAGCTTTATATGATGAACACGTCAGGTTTCCTGCCAACTCAGGCATTGAAAGATGTTATGACACGTGTATGAGGCTGTATCGTAGAGCCTTTGACGGCGTTTTACAGACCTGTCATGAACGTCTTTTTGTAGCTCGCAATGAACAGCGTCCGTGGCAACTCGGCATTTTTATCGTCTCGCAGCCATTAACGTGAGATCTAATACTGTAGACGATGGGGCACTGCAACAGCTCTTTTTAGTCCGAGCGAGCGTCGTCCTTGATATCCTAAGAAAGCAATTTTAGTGTGTTCTTCGGCAGTTACACAGGCAATCGCTGGTTTCTGCAGTTCAAGTTAAGTTTTAATAGCTTCGACTAAACTATTGACAAGCTGGTGGTATTTTGAAACCTGGATTATTAGATTAGGTTTTATTTTTAAAAAAAACTATCAAGACTTTTAATCACATTTAAGACGCTTCACTTTATCACCTTAAAATATTGCATGACATCTGATAAATGTTTATTGATTTAAACTTTTGTGGAATAACCTGAACTGCGGAAAATAAAGACTCCTGTGGTCATGTGACTGAAAAGTGGACGGAAATCTATTCTGGAGGGTTTAGTAACCCAGAAATTTATAAAACGCCTAACGAGTATGATATTATTTGTTGCGGACTCTTTCGCAAAAATTGGTTAGCAAAGGACTACTACTACTACAAATATAAGGTTCGTCGTGTCTCTCTAGTGAGCTAAACATATCGGGCACTTTGGTGTGAGTAAGAGATGATGGGCGATATTAGACGTGTTCGACAGAGTAGTTTAATAAGTAACGAAGTGACTGGCGATACAGGTGAATTACCTATTTGGTATTCTTGACCCGTCGATAATCACGATTACCTTTAACAAAGAGTTATGGCAGGTGCGGTGCAAAAAATGCTCAACACCACTTCAGCATTTCGCTTGATTGTAAGTGTCCTGCAAGTGATTCATGATAGCACGCAAACAATGATAATCAGTAAGATCGTAAGAGGCCGTAAGATATGCTAGATAAAGTCGATGTTAGCAATCTAGCCATGGAATCGTTTTCGAGCCTTTTTTACAACATGTGAAAAAGCGATATCAGACAAACGAAAGCTTTGTTTTGTTTTTTTCGGCGTACTGTTTTTCCACGAAGTCGGTTACCAGCCGAAGTTGAGCAGGAGGAACGTCAAGCAACGTAATGGTATAGGCTGATAAAAGCGTCTGATTTAGTGCAAAATTCATAGTTAATGGGAATTCGATCAAGTTTTCTCATAAAAGGCCTGTTGTCTGTCATTCGAAATGTCATAATGTCTTCTACTTCTACCGTCAGATCCATTTCATAACCTGTTTACTAGCTGGACAGGGTGATCAGCAAGCGTGCAGCAGGTATATTAAGAGCAAACGGAGGGCGGGAAGGTGTAGCAAACAGGACTTTTTTCTTCATAAGACTTTGTTTGGATGGGACAGCCTTCCTTCACGTAGGCAGACATGATATCTAGTCACCAAGAGTCACGCGGTAACCCATGTCAATACAGACCAGAACATCTTAAAAACCAACCACCAGTGCCCATCACAATATCAGCTCGGCTTTCAACACGCTAAGCATAATGTGAAGTTTTTACAGATCAATGAAGATTCAAGACCGTGTTGATAGACAAGAAAAAACTTTTGCAGGACGTTACATACTACGATCGCGCGAGGATTCCAACGAAGGTGCAGTGGAATTGAAGTAATTCACACGACCATGTGCAGTACGGGATACCGTCTTGACAAAGATGTACCATTCTGATCTCTTATTCAGCTTTTCCATAGCTATGATATTAAGCACCATTCTCGAAAACACCACAAGAAAACTAGAATTTGAATTTGAAAGCATGGAAGTAAAAGCCGATGGGAGTCAGCTATATCAATTCAGTATCAATAATATCACTACCATAGCTCTTAGCATTAGGTGATTGGAAATGTATAAATATCGGCTGATTTCAAAGCCTCGTAGAGAAAGATTGGTCCAAGCCAGATTGTCCTGTTGAAAAGACGAATTGTTCCCGACTCTTTCTTTACGATTATAAAATAAATGGTTAAAGCTCTCGGCGTTGATCAATCCCTAAGGGATGCACCATGATTCGACTTCATCAATAGAAGTGCTGAATGCATATCTGCCCTATACAATAACTCACTGTGGCTTAACGGTGCATCGAGTCAGTGCTTCCAAATAGGTTTGCTATCAATTTCTCTTATCGGAGATCAGGAACTCTGCAACTTATGCCATATTATCAAGCTCGTGTGTAACCTGGATCCATTGGCAATGGGTTTAGAAGAGATGTCAAGCGAACAACATAAAGGCCAATGACTTGATGATTACATTTTCTACGAAAAAACTCAAATATATATAGTGCGTTAACTGAGACATAAATACAACATCATATGTTGAAAAAGTGTAAGACATAATATTGAATAGCTAATGATTCTTTATCTAACAAGTAAAGAAAAAACTAGGGGTGAGCCTGACATGACTAGTACAACCCCTGGAACTATCACAGAAAATTGGGATTTTCAAAATTTATTGAGGTCATACCCGGCAGCACTAAGTGATGGAGATCCATGTGGGTGAAATACTTTAGTGATATCGTATGCTTTTTACCAAGCTAGCTATAGAGTCTTTGAAAAGGAACACAATGTAATTGAATTCAAGAACGTTCAACAAAAACGAAATAACAGGAAAACGAACACTATGAATAATTCATCCAAACGTGGGCTGAATTGGTAGAATCTGGAAGAATCCAGAAAAACGGTGCTTTATACAATCAAACAAAAAACACGCCTAACAAGAACAAGCCGACTAAGGACAGGAAGTATCAACTGTTTGGGAGTTTTCTTGTTTGTAACTGCCCAGTAAAAATAATCTCTAAGCATTTCTTTCGACGTAAAAAATATCAAAATACTCTGTCTAGATATGATCTGACATTTATCTCTTAGATAGAAAATAAACGTAATAAAGCAGTCGATTTTCGTCATTTACTTATGTTCATTACAAAATCTGATTCTATTGCGCAATGGTAATCCGAAAAACGAAAACTGATAGAACGAAAGCAACAAAAACCCTGAAGGAAAGACTACAAACCTACATAATGAGGCTGAGAAGACGCTGCATGTTAGATTTGATAACGTCTTTAAGAACACCAACGGCTTTGTTCGAGATTCGTTCGATGTCTGTTAATCATTACAACGACGACGACTACAGCGATGATCACGATGTCGAAATTCCATTGCAAATCAAATTCAGCACAACGGGAAACGTCTGCCTTAGCGAAAGATTGTAGAACGAACATCGAACCTGCTTTTTTTGATGCCATACAACTTTATGACGAAATCAGCCCGTGAAAAAAAAAGTTTCGAGAAGAATCTAGGAAGGGGAAATAACAATGAAAATACGAAACAAAAGTTATCATGTTGCTGTCTCTTAGTAGAAAAGCACTGAAGCCCGCAGCTGCATGAAGGATGGAGGACGTACGGACGCTTGGAAATCTCAATCAGCATGACGAGAAAAATTTGATTCCATTCAGATGAATAATTTCTTTCCATTCTATTTTATTATAATTTCTCTCTTTGCTGGATTAACTTCCATCTACTGATGGCAAAGAACTGTTTTGGTAAAATAAGATTTATTAAAGTGTATGCTACGCTCACTTGATTCATAATGTCAGATTCCTCATATGTAATACCGGCATAACACTTTGACAAAACTTGAGATAAAATTACACGAAATTTCGTCAAGCCATTGCAGCTATTCTTGTTAACAAATGGAACATTCACAAAGAAGTCGATGGAAACGGCGTGGCGCTCCCTGAAGTCAAAAGATGAGTTCTTATTCTTTTCATCGCGTCGACGTGTACAACTGCAGTAAGACGTTGCTGAACCGAGCTGCATCTGGACCAATGCTATTCCAGGTGAAAACTCAAAGCAAAACCTTTATCGGGGTTCGCCAACGGGCGGAGCAGCGGCAGCCTTTACAATGTCCGGCCTTCCAATCTGACGGCATATCAATTAGCGGTTGTGCAGAGCGCAGAACAAACCAGTTACTACTCCAAAAATCTCAGAAACTGTAATATTGAGTGGATATCATTTACTTGAATGCCAGAGTGATCCTCGAGAAGATTGCAGGATTCCAGAATTTGCAGAATTAGAATACCTATGCTGCTAGTTTGGACAAAATTCTTCATGGAATTGCGAGAAAGCGGTTATAGGATCCTCCTTGTTCATCTCTATAGACGCTTGGGCTTTAAAAGGTGGTTAACGCATTCTGATTAGGCTTCTTTCTGAATGACAACAATTCCAGATTCCAGCAGGCTTACTCAGAGCTGGACTTCGCCAGGAAAAATTGTTAGGGATGCAGAGATATTGTTCTTTTTTATAAACCAACTAGAGTTTCTTAAATGTTTCCATTGGTGTTCGCGTTACCGCCCTATTGCAATCATCACTGCACTTCGATACGACGCTCCATGGCTTACTTTATTTTCTGCATAGTATTGTACTGCATTTCTGGCACTGTGTTCGTCGTCACAGTACCACCCAGTCGCAGCGAGGAGGACCGAGTGCAGTTTCGGAAGTACTCTCCTAGAAAGTTGTCAATATAAACTAGTTGATTTCGTTGCTGATAATCTTCCTTTCAACATTGGAAATGGTTATCAAGGCTGGTCCACAGCGAACCAGTAAATACTGTAAGAACGGATTTTCTTCTAACGTCGACAAGAACTTGTCATGTGTTCGCTTTCTCATAAATTATAATGAAGGTTCTTAAACACTTTTATAGGCACACATACGTCCAATTCACATTTGGAGCGGCTAAAATTCAAGATAATACGTACACACGCCAAATAAAAGTCGACTTGTAGATTGATATTATTATATTATTTACTTTCATTCATCATCAACATTACACAACAATAAAAAGTTAACACGGGGATTTCAACTGCAGCCTCAGCTCAAATGGGTTCAATGCCGATTTGCTGTCCCCAGATCAATCCCTTTGACGGATCGGAGTTTTACAAATATCACAGCATCATTGCGGTTGTATTTCACATATAACCCTGCCGTAAAAAAAGCTAACACCATCATCAACATCGATCATCAATCACAAATGGTTGTTATTATTTCTCTCGTAGCACGGTAAAAGTGGCGAGTGAGCAGTCGAAATCACACTAGCAAAATGAAAAAAGTGAGCATCACGGCCTAAAAAAACAACTAACCTATACACTAATTTCACACCAATTTCTGCTATCGCGAATTCATTTCTATTCATAAAACTTCACAAAAGGAAACAACTGCTACCATCGACCCCTTTTGATCGAAAGTCTCATGTGGACCAACATAATTTTTCGTCAGGAGCTTCAGTGCCTAACAGCAGCTGCGTTTCACTGTCCGTTAATCACAATTTTACACTGTACCTTAACATCCTCTTAGATCTCTTTGAATTATCTTTCTTCATTTTCATCCATCATTATTTCCGTTTCTTTCTTCGCTTCTCAATGCTGAACAATGAGTAATGACTAAAATTAAGACAAAAACGAATAGCTTCAATAAGATGGTCCTTCAAAAAAAAAACGTTGCACTGATCCCATTTGGTTAATTTCCCAAGCAAGAAAAACCTTTTTTCGTTTCTAGTGAGCAAGGAGAAAATAGAGATGCTATAAAATGCGTCGTATTGCACGAAAAAACGGTAAACAAAACAAAACTCGTGGAAAAATAAAGAAAAAAAATACACAAATAGCGCAACATGGAGCATATGTTCGTATAACATTTAGATTTCGAAGTCCACAACTTGGAGAGAACTCTGTCTGACGAGGTTAAGAATATGATAGTTCTAATATAACTCAAGGAGGAAGAAGATGTTCCTTTCCTGACGTTCAAACCGCGGTCAAGTCTGGAGATTCATCTCTTGGCAGTGTGTCCTAAACTGAGGAGTTCGACATTTTCATTCGGTGACTCATCTAAGAAGAAACCAATACCAACGATGACTATCTTCATTTAAACTATATTAATTACTAGTGGTGACGACATAGTAAAGCTTTCTTTCTTTCTGAACTTTCTAAAGAAAAAAATACCTTTCCTAGCTTGCAAAATATCAATGAAATAAGAGTTGTTTTGGGATGCGCGAGACTCCACACCAAGCGCGAATATGGTTCATTCAGGTATCAAATAATGAAAATTGTTATTTTTTTTTCTGGAATATATTTTCATATCCAAGAAAACCGTAATTTCAGCACCTATTTCTTCAAAAACCTTATAAAGTCATCATTTTATATGTATGACAGAAAATATACAGAAATATAGCGAGACTGTAAACATATTCAGTTTCCAGTTTTCTAGAAAGTTGATAAATTTTACAGCGTCACGAAAGCCTAGGGCTCGAAGAGTGTATGGAAGAACTAAGGTCAAACAGAAGATGAAGTCTTCAATAAAATTTTCAAATTTGGAGATTGCAGTACACTAAATGGAAAGACAGTAAGGAGCATTCATTTGTATTCATATTATTACTGATTCAAAAATAGCTGAGAGAATGCAAAACAATGGTTTCGGCTGGTGTGGTCGACAGCATGTGAGCCCTGGTAAGGGTGATCAGGGGCTCGAAGCAATACTATGGTTCCCAGTTTTGTACACATCTCAGGATTTCTGTGATTTAATTCATTTAAAGCTCGAAATATTACCACAAACATTCAAGCACTAAGGCTAATTTTAACATGAACTTTCCAGTCCACAACTCATTTTAATTAACAAATCGCTACGAAACAGAACTCGAAATTACATCAATTGTAAAACAAAAAAATTGGCCGAAACTACAGCAATGGAGGGTGCTCGACCATAGAATGAAATCCCGCTTCATTAACTAGCTTATAGATCAGCTCGAAAACTTGAGAAAACAGCCAGACCCCCAAAAGTTCTACTTCTGACTGTCTCCTTAGTAGCTTAATTGACCTCACTTAAACGATGAGCAGCAATTAATGATTTACTTAGTTTTACTATTATAAGATTATGTTCTTCTAGGTAAGGATTCAGTGTAAGCACAATGAGTAGCTTAATGAAGACAGCACTATTTTGGATTCGGAAAATTTTACCTTTTGAATATAAAGCAAGCAGATAGCTTTACCTCAATCCAACCGCAGTGTGTCACGAAAGACGTCTGTATTAATCTTTCTCATTTTTTTCGATGATTTAAGGTATTTAATATGCCCTGCAGGAAAGTTGAAGTATAGCAGTAGCAGGATTCAAGATAGAAATTACTCGATCGGCATTGAACGATATCCACGAATAACGCTAAAAACATTTGAACGGCAGCAGAAGCCACACGCAAATCGGAAGACCTTCGTGGATGATGGATGCGAAACAATGAACCGAATGAAAGAAGTGCTGGGATCTGCACAATACGCGATGCCGGGTTGCATAAAAAAAATCTGTTAGAAATGCCTTCGTCTCACAAAGCGACGATGACGGAGTATAGAATAGAATAAATTTTCCAAAAGCTTTGTATTATAGCATATAGAGTAGAAAAACATTCATTGCCAATGCCAATGGTGATCATAGCGCTTCCGGTTCTCTTTTCGCATTGTGCCAATATTTTGCTCGTGTGGTGGTCACTAGGTCAACCAACGAATTTGAGGAAAAGCAACTGTTCAAAAAGTAACAGTTTACCAGAAAAAGATTATTCAACATTCTTTACACTCGAATCTTTTCTTGAATTTCTTTACTGCAGCTCTACACCAACATAATGTAAGCTGAATAATCTAAAGAAATATATGGTCTAAAGAGTTGGTGGATATCTCGCATCAAGGCTGTGATTCCTAGAAATATGAAAATCGAATAAGCTATTAAAGACCCCACATTACAGGCCGTAACGATCGCGACTTTACACTTGTATGATATCAGCAAACTTTCAAAAAATCTCATTAACAACCTCAAAAATTGTGATTTTGAACGAATGATGAACTTTTAGTGTTTTCTTACTTGTTAGACATGTTTTTTCAGTGAAACATACCAACTCAAAGACGGCATTACCTAACGTTTTAAACTGGAAAAAACACTTAACATTCCCACACCTTATCTGGTTGCTTAATTGTGGAAATGAAAAGCACAAGGAGCTAAGGATTCTAGAGAAGCCCCAGAGCTTGCAGTGATAGTTGGACGTGCAGTGATAGTTGGACGATCATCACCACCAGCGCTCATGGGAATTTCGTCCAATCCACGACATCAATCATCGCCGACGGCCCGAGCACTCCGTCCCCTCCCATCACATCGCGTACTTTATAAAGCCTTCAAAAAAGAGACGAAGAAGCCCAATTTCCGGAAAAAATCTTCACCAAGCCAGCGGTAACGATCATCATCTGCCTTGAACCTATGGTCCGATCGAATTCTAATATTAACGAAATCAATAACGTCTCAAGTTTCTACTGCCATTCAAACGGAATTTGTTTGAATCAACTTCAGTTACCCGTTGTAAAACGAGAATATAGGCAAACTAGGCACAACTGCAAATAGAAATTTAACACTACCATATCATTTAACATCCACACTTTAAAAAAGTGCGATGTTGAGTAAGACGTATAAAAGTCTTCACGGAACAAACATGGGAATCTCTCCATGAAGTGTGAACTATGATCATCTAGATCAGTAAGCGAATTTCTGTATAGTGTCGTCGTGTAGACAGCTCAAATCGTGAATTCAGGACTTCGTCATCACAACAAATTTCTAACGATTAAGGACGAAGCTCTCGGATTGATCAATCCGTGAGGAATGTGCCATTCTACGCACTCCTTATTTAGCATCAGATGTGATTGAATGGCGAATACAATGACTTATGGTGACCTGTCGATGTTCTGAATACTTTTTCATTCTCCCACACAGTCAAGTACCCACTTTAAAAAAGGGTCGGAGAAACGCAGCGTGCGGAATTCAACCATCTCGTGTTCATTGCAACACATCTCTGGCTACTCCGCCATGCGCACATCTGATTTGTGTTAAATGATGTAGAGTAAATCTTATGAAAAAATAATTCGTCTTGAAGTGAGAAACCTCTGTCTACTACTACAACTATGTTCAGAATGTGCTAAAATTACCACAGACACTTACAAATAAGCCCTCAACACTGCTTTTCATTGAGCCCTACTAAGTGCAATCGCAACTTTCAATTCATGAAGTCAACGAAAAACAATGTAACTGCTTAAAAGCCAAAGAGCACAACTACAGTACCGAATGGTAGCCACTTGGGAATTCCTCGCCGCGGACTGTGTGCATCGAAATCAATGCATATGGTCCTAGGGATCCTTATTTTAAATTTACGTTTTCAGTTTTTCAAACTTACGATCGTGAAAGCACTTTGCTAAGAATTACGCGTAAACTTCCCGATATCCGGAAAAGGTGAAATTCACCAAAAGCTATCGTGGAATAAATATTGTATTACTAAAGAAGTGTCCACTTATTAAGAACATATTTTAACCGTTTTATTTACTGCCTACTATTTTTAATGGCAGGTTATAATGCGAAATATAACTACGACGATGCTGAGATATTTGCAAAACTCTGGACCCCAGGTGTCTATGGTGGAGAACGAACGCGCTATTGTCCTTTCCAGAGAGTAACGCGTTCACTACTACACCATGCGTGAGTTTTGTAGATATCACAGCAACGTTGTAATTAAGAACACATAATCGTACTCACCTTAGCTTTAAAAAGCCTACTCAGTTGATATTGCAGTTTACAAGGATACAAATACCAGAACTTTTCGGAGCTTTAGTATAACTGTAGAACTATTCATATATTCTACAAAAGAAAATGTAGTGCGAACTAACCACGAACTACTAACGCACGCTTCCTGTTTCTAACAAACAAACAGTGTACATCATCATGAGGACAAGGAAAAACCTTGGACTTGCGTTAATGGGTATTGACATGATGAGAACATACAGCAATGAAAAGTGCGACATACGTCAGAAGCACTTCTAATCTTATTCTTGGGAAATCAAGACTAAAAAAAAAGGCATATATGGCACCACTTTAAAAGTTTACAATGACAATCGGCAGTGACATAAACAGACGTAAAACAAGGACTGCTGATTGTGAGGATGGAGCTAAACAAAATTAAAACGCTGCATTTAAACCAGACAATAGAAATTTGATGACTTTCTCCACTTTCTAACAAGAAAGCGGGAAAATAAATCCCCCAAGTATCAAGCCATTTCGTGAAAAACAGGATAAAATTGGTTCAGCACATTGATCTCAACGCATCCAAATACATCACAAACGTTGTTTCTTGAATTAGATCTCTTTCCTACGATTTTCCAAGTTTTTTAATGGTTTTCCAATATGAATGCAATATGTAGACCTATGCTGGATATACCATGAAACAGAAAAACTCTTAGACAAACTACTTGGCCTGACCTTAGTAATGAATCTATCAAAAATCAAGCTATACATACAGTTTTCACGAAACTCCTAGGAACAACCACCGCAGAAGTATTTGCAGCCAACGCGGCATCTTTTCGTGCATACCTCCTGCTTGATTTACTACACAGTAAGTGGAACGACATAAAAGCATGGAATAAAACCGTTTAGAACTTTGTACACAGTGACGTTGCTACTCGAAACTAGAAAAGAAGCGGAAAAGAGTATTGAACCGACGTGCAAGGAAATTAAAGAACACTTTTGTTGCTCAATCTATTAAGAGGAAAAATGATTAGGAGTTCACATCGATCGCCTTCCTAAATAATGCTTCCTAGGAATGCCTAACCACTTTTTACTAGAAAGAGAGCATGAAATAAACGATAGGAGCTACAAACCCCCAATATTTCTAAAACCCGTTTAGAACTTTGTACACAGTGACGTTGCTACTCGAAACTAGAAAAGAAGCGGAAAAGAGTATTGAACCGACGTGCAAGGAAATTAAAGAACACTTTTGTTGCTCAATCTATTAAGAGGAAAAATGATTAGGAGTTCACATCGATCGCCTTCCTAAATAATGCTTCCTAGGAATGCCTAACCACTTTTTACTAGAAAGAGAGCATGAAATAAACGATAGGAGCTAAATCTACAAAAAAAAAAACATCGAGAGCAATTCGTATATTGCAAACCCCCAATATTTCTAAAACCTAATACTGTGGCCACTAAAACATCTATGTTTCAATTGGGGAAGATTTTCCACCAAAACTCAACACCAATGTGAAAAAATCACTCCTTATTAAGCATGCATTAACTCTGTACCATGATATTCAAGATATTGAAGCGTGGACTAATTTGACAATCTAAAGAAAAACAACTACTTGCTTTAAATAAAGTGATCTGGTATCCTACGCAAGTCTTAAAAAACAGAACAAAAGGATGTTCATGATTATAGTTGATGCGGTCGAAATGCACTGGCTGTAAAATTCTTTAAAAAAAAAAGTTTGGTGCTTCTACGTGTCTTTTTTTGGATATCACTAATGACCAACTATCTCGCAATGTTAATACTCGAACTCATGACTACGGTTGTTGGTATGATTAATTCCTGAGTGGTAACGTCTATTAATAGAACATCACTGAATGAAATGATGAGATAGACCAATCCAACTGATAAACGGCCGAAGTCTGTCATCAGAGCTAATGTAACTCTGTGAAAAAAATTAGGTCTTGTGGGATTGAATTCTCGTGCACAAGTTTATACCTTCGAACTGCATTTGCGGCTAGACCTTTAAGAGTGATGTATTTTCCTGAAAAAAAAAGAGCAAAAATAGTTAAACAACAAATTAAAAAAGCTATTTAATGGTTGTTAATTTGGAAAAAAATACAGTGTTTAGAGGTTCACTAAGAACAGAACTGCTCGCCTACATTGAAAACTAACTATCTACAAACACTAAATGACATCCAAAGAGATCAAAAGAAATTATGAAAATAAAAACTGCCCGAGATAGATGACTGTTAAGCGAGGTATTTATGTGCTAAATTCCCAATCACAATGTGATTGAAATTGAGAAAAAAGCACCAAAACCGACAAACAGTGTCGATGACCAAGTGCTCACCGAATCGTAAAGCGTACGAGAACGGTGACGACCGGATCATGCTTGCGATTATTTCAATACATGTTTCCCCATTAGCATCTCGTGCTAGGGCGTACGCACCATATTCAAGCAGAAGGCGAACAATGCTCATTCTGGAAATTTTATTAATACACGTTCTTCCTAAACTTAATAAGTCCGAAAGAAAAAAAGCGTGCACTTTCATAATGATTTTAGCACATGAACAACTGCTAGCCATAGAATGTGCTGCGTTAATCAATCGCCTCATTAATTACCCAAGAAAACTATTTCGGTTATGTATGAGTCCATATAAAAGCTTCTAAAAGTTTCAAGCGGAATGTGGTACCCACCTTGGATGTGAATTCTTCAGTATTACATGCAACGCGGTATTACCATCAGTATCCTTAGAATTAACACAAACACCTGAGGCAAGTAGTCGGTTTACAACAAAATATGATGGCACACTGAAACTGCGTGATTAAAAAAATCAAAAAAGTCTATTAGTATAGTGATACCACACCCATCATAATCAGAGACATCGATTTCTTTCACAGCCAGATGTAACAGGGGAATTTCTAGCCCTTGACAAACAACCACCAAGCGTCGGACGTCTATCTACAATAATAAATACTCTATTAAAACATTAACAACTAAAGAGAAAAAAAAATTTAGATGACGAAAACATCACGTCTTCAATTATATAGATAATGTAAAACACACAGCTCTACAAAAGAGATGGAAACCGAATGTAGAGCAAAGCCAGATTTAAAGAATTGAAATACGGAAGAGGATAAGATTGTAGAAAAATTGGATGACAAGTGAAAAGAAACGAAGTCGATTTCTTTGACTCAAACTCACAATGACAATTAAAGAGGCGACCATCTTTCTCCTAGTTTTCTGAACTTATGCTTGCAACAGTACAAAATAAAATTTACCTTCACTGATTCCGATGCTCTACAGAACTCGATTATATCATCATCGTCTTCCTCGTCATGCATGGGTAACGACAAACGATTCATCTAAAACAACCGAAAAAGGTTCAGAGGAAGTAGGAGAAATACAGATAATAGCATATAATAATAATAATAATAATAATAATAACAATAATACAAAGTCGGACGTGAGAGTTACAGATAATAGCTTCTAGTAAGTCAACATATTGTGAATTAAAAAAAACAGTTCTGATTTAGAACGGAAAATTTTTTGACAATGTGTAATTCACAAAACAATTGCAATTTATTCCAACAAAACAAACAAACAACACATACTAGGCCAAGAAGTTGAAGTCCAAGTAAGACAATCCTTTTTTTCTCATCATCACAGCTATGATGAAGATGATCATCACCGCAGTTACATAAGTCGGTTAGAGGGCGTTCACCCCACTCGACTAGCTAAAATACGTAAATTTCAACAGTGAAATGTTCAACAGGAAATCTATACAAGCTATATCCTAAAAAAAACTATTGCTATAAACAACCAAACTATTAACACTGTTTGTCGAACACTAACTTACCCTTTCCAACTCGTAACAGACTCGCTCAAAAACAAAAGCGATAATGTCGTGTTTTGGCGGTGAATTTCGACGCCCAGCAAGTTCCATATGGATTGCCCGATCATTTAAGGTATGCAAGAAAGTCTCCAGAAACGCTTGGAACATTGTTTGAGTGGATAAATGAAGTGGGGTAAGATGCCTGCGAAAGAAATGATAAGACAACAGAAACCATGCCTCAAAATCGGAACTTGGCCCTACTATTCCTTCAGTGATGATAGACTACTCTTCTACAGTACTTGCAAGAAATATTTAGATAAAATGTGGACATAGCTGAACCAATTACACTCATATCAAAAACTCACGTTTGTTGTAAAATTAAGGCATGACTCCACAACTCATAGCATTTATCAAAATAACCGAGATCACTATAAACTGCACCTCGGAAGCGAAGGTAATAATGTACGTCACCATGGGCACCACCCAGTATACGCTCACGAATCAACAAAGCCTACAAAAAGAAATAAGCACGTTCCTTCGTTAAACCAATATTAAAACAATCAATAATGGAAGGAACACAGGTGTTGATAAGTACACTTTTCTATTTGGAGGTCTTAGCGCTTACATGAATCATTCGTAGAAGTAGGGGAGATCAAGAAGCTCCTCTTTCCTCTATCTTCAAAACTCCTGCTGAGAACTCGAATCTACTGCGGAATATTCGATAGAATTACGGATCCCAGGAAATAGTTAGCTTATTCTTAGAGTATACCGCTTAGAAATATTATAAGACAAAAGAAAACCTGAAAAAAAAACTGATCACACGCTACCCCCATTTCTCACCCATAAAATCCAACTTGTAAATCTACCACGAGTAAGCAACTATAACAGTATATAAATACCCCTTCTTTAACACGGTACCACTTACTTAGAAGAGCATGAATAAATGGGCCTGATCTACGATCTGCTCATTAGATGACGTCGCGTGAGTGGTGTGATTTAGCGGCTCATTTTCCGTCCTCGCCTACTGTAACTGCGAAACATATTCGCGCACATTGTCGAACACAGACAAAGCGATGCTAATGAATGCGACGACAACCCGTTGTTCACAATTATCCAAGCCTAACTGCTTCGTCGTCAGGGACCAGTTTTCTCTACAGAACTTTGTGTTAGATCTCATGTTTTCCAGAACACTTCGTTTCAATATTGAAATACAACGACGATACGTCAATTTTGTATTTATTAGTGTGAAGGAAACTATTAAAAAAATTCCCCATTATTTCTAAATTCTATGGAGCATGAATACATTCGTAACTACACGAATTTTGTTTCGATATTCTTCCCGAATGTTTCGACTGCAGCACAACCTTCTTTCTGCTACATTATTTTTCAAACAAACAACAGCTTCCTTAGAACAGATATACTTGACACTATCCGTAAAAACTACTCTACAGAGCCCAGTTTATAAAAAATATTGGATTGAATTCGAATTAAATATTCTTCGCTCTTCATAAGCCATTTGGCGATTTCCCTAACTATCCTTTTCTATTCCACTACACAGAGATTGTTTCCGGTTAGAAGAGTACTAAGATTTCTCTGTTACACCAACATATTAACCCACAATGATTCATGTTTAGTGTATTTCTTTTTTTTTTTTACAAGACCCGGTTCCACACCTCCTGTGCGGATTCCAGCCTTCACATTCGCATCGTCTCCTTGCATCCGTCATCCACAAAGGTCTTCAAACTCTCTACGTGTGGCTTCGGTTGCTGTCTGAGGGTTTTCCTTTCATCATGAATGTCGTTAACTACTGGTCCAGAATGATACTCCCTGGAATCTCGAGATAGCCGACCCAGAGCATCCGGTAGCAATTTCCCGAACCAGGAAGGAAAAGAGGCTTGCTGGGCTGGAAGCAGGATAGAGCCAGAACTGCGCTTGTGACGACTGACTTCAGAACCGCTGTGCTATCGGCGCTCTTGCTTCGGATAGTTCTATTGCATTTGATCGAGACAATCTTTCGCCTTTTACTAAAGATTTCTGTTACTGAAAAAAAAGATCACTGGAGCAATTATGAGTAATTGCCACTTTCTGGAATCCGCTCCATAAAAAGAGTGATAAAGAAAACTTATTCTGATGGTTAAGATACCATGTTTCTTTTGAACAGAAAGCAATATCGGACCGTATGTATGGAATTCAGTAATAAGCGACGATGGATGGAAAACTACGCGATATCACAAATGTAATGGACCAATCATGACCAAATACATGCGGTCAAGACGAGGGAAATTATGCTGATCAGCATACGAGCACCCAAGGAGATGGCTAATTTATTAAGGAATTGACCATTTGCAGGAAAACACACAAGAACTGACCAAAATATGTGAAAACACCCAATTTCAACCAAGCGTAACACTAGAACCAAAAGCATGTCCAGTAACTTCCTGAACATTATTCAAAATTACATTCTTCGAATCCTACGCTCGATTACTTCTCAGATGCCAAATGCTCCTATTGAAACGACGAGGTCATCCTCTTCACAATCAAGAATGGCGGCTACGATCTGAGACGTGCCGGCAATTAGGCGCCAATCATGTGTTTCCGCTCAATTTCGCGCTACTTATTATAGTGCATCCTTTTGTATAATATCTGCCGCCAGTGACAAAAAAACCAGAGTATGGGACCAAACGGCCAACGAAAAAACAGAGATAGGAAGTGCAAAATAACGCCAGTATCTACTCTAACCGTCAAAGTAAAAAAAACAGTGCGTTGATTCTACTTTTCTATTTTCTGCCTACTAATCACACCATGCGGGTCCTTCGTTTCGTCTGTCTCTCAGCTAGTTTTGTCTACAATACATTGATTTAAAAAAAAAGGTCTTCTTCACAGCCATTACCACTACCAACACCCTGGATTCGTATTAAAACACGGACAGTTCATTATCCCAGGATACGTACAAATGGAATAACGAAGAACATTGCTTCGTAACTGAAGCAAAACCTACCTGCATTCGAATTGCATCTGGACTATCCTCAATCGCTCGTATGTCCTCTAATGTTTGTATTTCTTTCAAGCCGCCATATACTTCAGGAACCATAAATCGTTCGATCGCCTCGTCAACCTACAGGTTCAGTTCGAACAAGTGTTGGCAATTTATTCGCATTCGCATTAACATTAGTGTTCTTAAAAATGATGGTTCACTATAAATTTCCACCAACATGTTTCCTATCCTCGTCAGTGAGTGGAACATTAATTGCATCATTCCACGCCTCAATTGCTCCAACCATATCCATCTTTTTATCCACTCTTGTACATCCAAGTAGCTTAAGAGCATCACGACGTTTCTCGCTCGACTCGCAATGTTCTAATAACATGGGCAAAACCTGCAAAGAAAAATGTGAGACAGAGGTGATCTACTTGTACTATATCTCTCATTCACCAGAGATCTGCACCTCAAAAAACTTCTTTTCTTTTAATAAATTAATTTCATAAAAAGAAACATACCCAGTCCGCACCTATCATTACGGCGCACATAAGCGGACATACTCCAAACTCATCCGGCATTAGACGAGCACCTGCATTTAACAGCAATGTGCACACCTCAAGGTTTTCACCTTCGACGGCATCATGCATCGCTGTGTTACCTGAAGAAGAAGACTGGCAAATCAACTATCCACTAGAAAATTTTTTGCAATAAAATTAATAAAGTGGAATAAAATGAAATAGTTGATACAATAAGATCAATGACTATTCAGTTAAAATAGTAAAACAAAATAAATAATAAAATTAGAGCTGATAGAGTATCAAGAAACATAATTTAACAGTGAGAGTCTACCTTAGTCGCTTTGAGTTTACAACAACACATTTCGGTCGATCTGCACACCCAGTAACTCCGTACGTTTTATTGCATTTTTCTTTCCATAATTTGGCTTTGCTAGAAATCTTCCCAGTAATCGCAGCATTTCATCACAAACAGGGTGCCGGTTCGAACACGACTCAGACTCACCAAACCTCTCATATCTAGGGAGTGTGGAAAATTGGTACAAGTCTGGGTGCAATTCACTCCCTCAAATCCACGCAGTAACGCTCTAGCACAATTATCTCAGTACTAGAGGAAGGAACGACTGAACCAGTACTCAACGACACTCGTACAGAAGGCAAAAACTCTCAACTAGCCGCCCAACCAACGTGTGAGAAGTTCAAAAACCTTCTGGATGATGGATGCGACGAAACGAATAGAATTCAAGAAGGTAGAGGACACATAGTAAATGTGAAGATGGGTCATGTAGGATAAAGAGGCAAGTCTCAGCACTTTTTGTTCCATAGTGTATTCTAATTCTAAGTTCTATAACATGTTTTGAGATACTTCTTGAACATCAAGTTCTCTTCGTCGTGGTGAAAAAAAGAAACTCGTCCTGAAAAAGCACGGTAATTCCTGCACTTAAGAGACAGTTTCATAACACATGAAGACATTATTTTCTTTATAGCTGCCATTCCATACAACAACCTTCGTCATGTTTATAGGGAATGAAGTAAAAATTACAACACATAATGGACGTGCTGCTTTTCCGACAAATCCCAGCAATTTCTCCATAAATAAATTATTTTACCAATTAACAACACGACAGACCTTTAGAACACAGTTTACTCTTTCACTCTAAAGGTATATAAAAGTCTTTTGAACTATTACCTTCACTTCAAATTTTTAAGAAATTCGAACATTCAAGGCTTTTAGCAAGTGCGATAGCAATTTGATCGCGTTTTGCTGGATGAAACCTCAATTTGAACTTCGAATTATGAGCCTCGATAAAAAGATGCATTTTTTAAGAATCAGCCATTACAAAAGTTGGTAATAAGGACATTGACAATGCGACCACTTGCGTTCCCCACTGAAAAGCTAGCAAAGGGAATAGGGAGCTGAGGTCGAAGGTGTGAATGATGGCCCAAGCCTTGGTGCTCGTAATATCTAGCACCTGGTGACCCTCGAGGAATATTAACGCAGTGAGCTACTAACTCTTGTTTAGATGGATTAAACTGATTCACTTTCATGAATTATTCCAGTAATAGTTGACGCCTCGGGCGAAGGACAACCGCAGAAATGAATGACGGAATGAGAAAACTTACAATTACCGAAAAGATTGATAGTTTTATGTTGATGGAGTGGAAAAAATTGATTGTCGCGTTTCAAAGATCATTAGGGTTCAAATAGAGTTATTGCTTGGCATTTTTTTTTTGGCTCTGGACGGACATAATTAAATCATAGTTTATGGTTTTGGGACTTCGTCTTTTGAAGTGAACGGGTTTTTCTCCTTCCCTCGAGAAACGAAATCTTGCAGGAAACGGACGATGGCCTGATCACGTGTAGAACCTTACGATAACAGCGAAATCAGTTTGGCCAAAATCTTTGGTTTGCCATGATGTGGTCTCTTTCGTTGTGGTACTATGTTGGGAGACTTCCACGTCTAGCGTTGAGAACAGACCTTCCGGAATTGCTAGTTACCAGGAGTGGTCTTGGTCGTGATGATCCATGATAAACTCAGACAACCGTGAATTTTCTCTTCGTCATAGCTTCGTGTCAATGAAGCTTGTCAAAGCCGGTATTAATTCACATCTCTCCAATAGTAGAAGTCCGATCCGAGTTGTTAGTTGTTCGAACGAATTGATGTTCATGGCCAAACTCGCGTTGACGAGAACGCCGACTCCTATATCGTCGCATGTTCCGAGGTACAGTTCTTCTCCGGTACCACAAATGGCGTAAAATGGCTGACGTCTTCTCTGGTCCGCCAATCCAATGAAAAAGTACCTTACCCTTCTTGACTGCATGATCAAGCTCTTTGTGGTGGACTCAGATGAAAATGATCGCGCATTGTGGGTATAGGTCGTCACTATAGTCCTTCAAGATTTAGACAGCCTAGAATGGTCCTCCGATTTCGATAGTCTCTCTTCACTCGCCCTACCCAACACTGCCATATCGAGAGCTCTTTCACGGCCAAGGAATGAGGTCCACTTATTTTCCCGTGATTGGTACTTGACGCCCACTAATAGCTTGCTGAGCTCTAAACATAGGAGCTAGACCATGGGCAGTGTGCCAGTTTCTCCCAGGGTAAACTACTTGATCGAGGCGACTCCTAACCGCCTCCTTTATACTTCCCAGTAACTTGATTAAAGGCGTTTAGTAGAGTTGACTCGTAACATAGAATACGCATAGACGAGAACACATCAACGCACGTATGCATGAATGTTTCCGTAAACACGTAAAGCACGTGTCAAATCGAATCATTAGAAACCAATAGTCTATCTGCTGGATCACCCATGTCTTAGGGAAGCAAAAGGTTGCTTCTGGTCCGTGATTAACTCCCTATCAGACAGCCGAGAACGCTCCACGTTGTGTGCGGCTAAATGACATTATATCCCTCTATGGGTGAGATCCGTCTGCTCTCCAATTCTGAGTGAAAATGCACTGACGTCAAGGGCTAGGTATAGAAACAAAGCATCTCAATTATAGGTGCTAATCGACAAATTATACACCTTCAGCATATACGCTGCTTGTCAACAAGTCGATTAGTATTTGGGAAAACTAGTGTTCAGAGACGTTCTGTAGTTTCTTTGTACGTTAACAACTCCATTCACCCGAATGCTATCTTGGCCCTCACCTTTCCGCTTCACCTAACAAAATAGATTTCAATTGTTTGTTACGTATGACGTTTATTACTGTCCCAATAATGAACGATGCGTTGAAGCTGTTTCAATCCTATTTGGCTCCTCTGCCATGTTAATTTCAATACACTGTTGTCGTTGTTGCATTTCATGTGACACTTTCCATTATTTGGCCAACTTTGAGAAGCCACTCTTGCTACCAACCATTTGGTCTCACTTCTTTATACGCTAGCATTTGCTCCTTACCTCTATTGGACAAGTTGCATTTTATACGAAAACCTTTTTCTTTTAATATTCCACAGGCAGAGTACTCTCTCATCTCAAGGAAACTTCGTACTCATTACCTTGTACTCAATTATTGTCCATATTATCCTCTCATTGTCTATGGTGTTTCGGTATTGTCAGGTTATTATTATTATATTATTAGTAATGTAAACTGTTTAAACGGCCAAGTATAAGATTTGAGCTGCGAAAAGCAGCTCATGATTTTGCAGGACGACTCCGGAAGGATGGAAGGCTTGCTGGACCATGAGAGCGGGGGACCGATCCCAAGTGCGTTGCAGCGCGCCTCCGACTACTGCACCACACGTGCCCTACTAGCATGATATACATCTATTTATCTTATTACGGCAAAATTTTAATTTTCTAGAGCCTAACAAACTTTTGAACGCATTTACTGCAGAGGCATGGTTGTTGGACAATTTCCTAAGTAGACGACAAGCTACTTAAAAAAGGAAAGCCTTGTAGAGAGATAGAATGAGAGGGAAGGAGAGATTCCCGCTACGTACTATTATAGGTGAAGTAGATTTCTGTATTGCAATGCGAAATCTGTTAAGTTTCGTGACATTTCAATTCCGTCGACTTGCTCCAGAATTAATGTTTCCTTATTTTTGAAAACCGACTTTCACTCAACCTCGGCCTGACTAATCAATATGCTTTCTTATTGATGGGCAAACACGAAACTGTAACGAGACTTTATTTGGGCTGACATTTCATACCACTCAGTTTCTAATATACTCTAGTTCCGAACGCAAACACTAATAGACCGGCGGCAATAACTATTGAAGATAATCGATTCGCGAGTTTTGAATGATGCAATGACGCCGAAAAGTCAACCGCAAACAAAACTTTCTTAACAATTCCACTTTTCAATAAAACAAAATGGTTATTTAATTACGACGGAAGATCTTGAACAGTTCTGCATTTATGTGTACTAACTAACTTATTCAATTAGTCATTGCATTAGAGTCATATCCGTACCACCTCACAGAAAGAATAGGCATCCGCAATAACTAATTTTTCAGACTTTTGAGATTATCAACCTACAATTGTTATCTTCTTCTTTGAGCTTGTTTGCAAGCAACTTAGCCGAATGCTAGTTACAACAGCGTTTTTAAGGGCACTGTTACATTCTCTACTATAGTGATGGAATTGTCTTGTTACTCAATGCCAGTTATTGATATTTCATCTTTAAAATATCAACGCACTGAAGTAAAAGTTCTTAGGAGTACGAGTGATCAGTAATTCCTAAAATTCTCTCAAGGAGAAGAATCCACTCATCCAAATTGAAGCAAAGGCAAAATGAACTTACCTTGAAATATAAAACTATATATCGATAGCTTTAGCTGAAACGTTAGCCTAGTAAAAGTTATCCTAACCTCGTGTTAGCTATCACCTGTATCACCTGTAGTCCCACTGATCGTGGAATGACTCGAGCGGGTGCCAGTAAACCTTCCACTTTTGTCCGTCGCGTGGAAGAATAGCACAGTGGGTTCTGCTCGCTCTGCGGATTCATTCAGCACCATAACTTTCTTCTAGGCTCTTTCAGTAAAAGAAACGTGTCAGCTGTACCATGTAGGGAACTACTTCAACACATTGTTTAATTGCCCATCCATATAACTCAACAAAACTAAAAATTGCCTTTAAAGTGAAACCAGTAAAGCAACTGTATGTCACTGAACCCACCAAAAACTGATTATTCTGGCAAAACAAAACGCAGAAGCCGACGAAAAATTCGATAAACATTCTCATAAAAAGGTCAACAGAAGAATAAAATAAATATGCTGACAAGTTGGTGACCAGAAATGCCAAACCACTACACCTTATGAAGATGATGAGAACACTGCCAGTTTGGTATGCTGATTAAAATAAATTCAACCGCCCCTACTCCAATTCATATCGAAGGAGAAAAATATAAGCGCACATATGGCCTGTTAATATTTGACGCCTTGCAGCAATTGGTGTGTGAAAGCAAGGAAGAAGGAAAAAGAACAATTGCTGTCGTAATAACACAAGCGTTGCATATATCATTTTAAAAAACGCGAAATCCTCGACATTCGTTCTCGATTATTTCTCTGAGGGGTATGGCTAATTTTAGTTCTTTTTTCTCTTTCATATGAACCAGTGGACAAAACATTAACTGGTTAGAGAAACCAAACAAAAACTACACCCTGTATTGTCACATTTTATCTACTGTACATGAATTTCCAAAATTGAGAACTGAAGAACGCGTATTTAAATCTCGACAAACCTTTCTTACTACTCCTGTTGACGTTAGCACCACAATTGATAAGGTATTTTACAACGTCCACCTAAATTTTTCAAAGCCTCGAAATACACAGAACTAGCAGGAGAAGTAATTCCATAACACTAAAAAATAGATACCTAAGAAACTTACTTTTTGTCTAAACGCAGCTATCATTAAAGAAGTGTGGCCGTGCTGATTGGCTACTTCTATGTCTGCACCGTGTTCCACGAGATATTTCACTGAAAGATAACGCGTTACGAATGTAACAGGAATGAGAGGGCAAAAACCGTCAAGGTCCTATATTTAAATCGCACAACTTTCATATACAAAAACTAATCACTGTTGGTTTCTCAAAAGTGAATAAATCCCCCGAAATTTTTTGAAGCTAAAGTTGTACAACTGTTTCCGAATGCCTTATTGGTATTAAGCAGCGATATGAAGAAAGGAAAAACATAGCTGGTAAGCATCGGAATTCTCCATATTAGTAGAACTCACTGAGGTCTGTTTCATGCTTGATTTATGAACACGCCGTGTACAGTAGCAACTGATTTACTACAAACAACGAACATCGCAGAAAAAAAGTACTATTCCTATTGCGACAACAAAATTCTCGCATTTGGAGTAATAACCCAATATTAAATTATGGCATAGGGCGCGAGTGGCGCATGTGAAGCAGTGGTCGGAGACGCCCTGAAATACCCAGGCTCACCAGGCCTTTCGTCCCTCCGGAGTCGGCAAATTGGTCGCCCGAATGCTTTTGAAGGATAGCAGCATTGACTCAATACATCAAAAGGCCATCGCGAATCATTGTAAAGTCCAGATATGCATTCACTCACTTCCAGCGATGCTTAAGGAAGTCTAATGCATGGTGCACTACTCAGAGACTGACCAACGCCGACAGCTATATCCTTTATACTTTATAAGTTATGGTTCAGATGTAATACAACTGAACCTATTCCATCGATTTGCCTTCTATTCCGACGTAACTTTGTTAAAATTTTCAAGCATGGCGTTTAACCTATGCAATACATCGCTTTTATACGCAGGTAATATTCAAATAAAAATTGAAAAGACCATATTCAGTTCTATCTACTACTAGGATATGTTGCTTAATGAAGTAGATGTTATTATAAGAACAGAAGATTGCTCTTAAAGGTAATAATAGGATAGGAGACTTCACTGATCACAAGAAAATGGGAACCACGATATCCATAGTACGCTATACCGTAGTATAATTAACAAGTCCTGAGGGAAAAATTGTTGCTAAACATGATCCCACTCAATGTCGTCGGTGATAAAAAGTACAAGACTTGAGGTTTTGATAAATCTTCATTTTCTAACAGATGTAAACCAATATCGTATATGAATTAAACGAAACAAGACTCTCTAACCTAATGTATTTTGCTACGGAACTGAGAAGGTTCACCCACAGATGGAAGGATATCGTCCTAATAAGACCTTCATATTCAAAATCATCGAAATCAAAAAGTGAATCAGGAGTTCAGCACAATAAAAATTATACTGATCTTACCTATCTCTAAATGGCCATCATAACATGCGCCGCGGAGAGGTGTACTGCTCGTATTAGTGGTTTGGTTAATGTTCGCACCTGCTTCTTCAACCAAAAGGCGAACGACCTTCAAAAACCAAGTAAGAAAAACAACCAAAGCACTCCAGATTCAGAATGTAATAGTGTGCAAGCCAAAAGAAACAAAAAACGACAATAAAACTCGCAAACCTCAAACTTCCCTGCTGCCGACGCAGCCCACAATGCTGGAGCTCCGTCTGAAAATATCCACCTCATTCGAACGAATACTGAGACGAACAGAATAGTGTCATTTAACACTTTTAAATGTAAAAATCCTAAAGAAATCCCTTGGTTTCGAAGCATACGGTGAATTCCAGGCGCTTTAAACATATTGACCCACAAGTAGTAAGGCAAAAGGATTCCTGAACTTCACAATTATGCGTGAAAAGGATATTGCATTTCTCGTAATAAATGTTAAATTTTAAATGAGAAGACGGGAGTTCGGAGTCCAAATGAAAAAAGGTGGTCAACAATAGCATATATGTTCGAAGATTTGCTCCTAGTCATCCGAGTAAGGGCATGCGTTTCATATTAACCAGCCCATAACCCAGTATCTCAAGATTATAACCCAGTAATACAAAGTGCTCATTGATGCCACCAAAAAAAAGGAAAAAGTGAAACAACATGTATACACCAGTTAATTGATCTGAAGCAACACTGGGAATCGTTGAACAAGGAAAATAATGTAGTTGCATCTCATTTACTGTCTATAATTTGTTAATGACAGGGTATTATGTGAAATAAAACAATAATAGGACTGAGGCGTTTGCAAAACTTCGGACCGCTAGTGTCGAGGGTGGAGAACGAACACACTTTTACCCCTTTCAGAGGTTAACGCGCTCACCACCACACCATACGGGTCCTTCGTTTCGTCTTTCTCCCAGCTGTCTTATTGGAAGAAAGTAATATATATAAAAGAAAGTAATATATTTATAAAAATGACGAAATATGGAATATCGGCAGTGAGAATTCTTCACTCACATATAGTTTCACCATCAAATGATACCGTTCCTACTACATTCGGGTCGGCTCCTTTGACAAGCTAAAAGTGCACATTATCGATTAATTTTAAAACTTGAAATTCAATATTAGAAGAGAACTTCAAAAGAAACCCGTGCTTTATCCATTTCTCATACAGATACCCATAACAACTCACTAAATACCGCACTACATCAACGTGACCGTTCCTCGATGCGATAACAAGTGGAATCTTATCACTCTCTGTGCTGTTAAGACAACTGTCCAACCATGCTTTGGAAGTGCGACCGTCAAGAAACACCTGGTCGAAAGTGATTTTTATTCTTTGGAAAGCAATTCTCCAAAACAAAGAAGACACACAGAAGACCTTCTAAGGCTATAATGTTGAAAGATTGAAAAAAATAAAGAAACAAAGAACTATACTTTTTGAAAAAAATAAAGAAACAAAGAACTATACTTTACCTTCAGTCGACGAAGATTTCCCGCACTGGCAGCGTTGAAGACTACAGCACGAAATTCCATGCCGTTCATACTTAACTAGAAATGTGTACAAACAACTATAGGTGAAACAGCTAGACTGGACCAGATCAACGTATACTGATGGAGATCTGGGACACATCTCCTTGAGTGCTTGCATTCCCACAAAGACTGGACAAGAACGGCCAATAAAAGGTACAATCAAGGTGCCATCCGGTAATGACAAAAAGCTGACCAAACAAGCAGAAGCATAAAAACAAAACAACAAACGGAAACTTCCCTTCCCCGATACTCCTTGAGGAATTCGATGGAAAGCTGAGACGTCTTTGATGCTGTGTGGTTACGACACATTGAAATTGACGGCAGAGAAGACGAATGAGCTTTGAAATTTGTCTGTCAGGAATGTCCACGTGTGTTTCTACTACGCTTACTGGATTTGTTTCGTCTGTTAGTATATTGTGGATTATTGGCTTTTCATAAAAGACGTTGTTTTTCTTGTTTTTCTTTTCTTGAATATGTGAGACACTCAGAGGGTTGAATACGGTGCGAACGTCATCGTAAGGTCTTAAAGATTACCTACTTGGATGGCCCGTCCTTACTGATTGTGTGGGATTCAGCATTTTCTTCATTTTTCGGAGTTTTGCTGTTTTAGCCATTGTGCTTCCCTTGAGTCCCGAGTTCAGCCAGGCCAAACTCTGTCCCAGGTTTCACCTCCACCGGTATTCGCCGCCCTTTGTGGATCAGAGGGAGATTGGCCACCATGCGACTAGTTTGATACCAGGATAGTCGTGGATCCTGGTATTGGTTTACTTTTAGTTAAGCTTTAGTTGGGCTTCGTGATGGAAACGCCGGACTCCTTAGGTTGGAGGACCGTGCTGGAGAGACGTATCCCCCCCACTGTGTATCGCAGTCCTACATTCAGGAAACCTCCCAACCACGGTGAGGCGGTAGACTGTTGGGAGGCTTAAAGTTTCAAACTTGAAAATAACATAGCAGTTTAGCGTTTGTTATTTTGCTGTTTTGTTGAATGGTTGATGTTAAATGATGATAGAGAAGTTACAGTGCAAAGTTGAAGACGTTTTTTGGACCATCCATAATGTAAGACAGTCTCAAAAACTGGAGTGTCGGTCGTTGTCCACAATTCTGATTATCCTAGAAGTCTTGTCGTCCATCTCGTTTTCCACATATTCCGCATTCATAAGTCGTTATAACTCTCTTCGAGAACACTCACCGCTTCCAAAGTAGAGAATTTCGTTACTTTTCTTCCCAACCTCTCCACCCCCCGACATTCCTTTGCATCGTCAATCAAGAGGAATTATACATGCTTTGGTTCTGCTATTTTTACACTACTCATCTCAACATCTACTCGTTGGCTCCGAACACCTGCTTTCGATTATTTTCCTCGAACTCGTCATTTACGACGCTTTTCAAACCTTTCATGCATGCGTTCCGCTACTGCTTGATTGAGGATTTTCTTCCTCTCTATGAATGTCGTTGAATTATGGTTGAGCCCCCCCGGCAAATTTGGTCGAGTGAATTGCGCCGAGACTAGTCTGGCACCAAGTTTGCCCTATCACTCATTCTAATGTGGAGGATTTCGTTATTGATCTCTCTATACAAGATTCCTTTGTATTTTCATGGTTGATGTAATTGGTGGTCTGGCTTATAATAAAGTATATTGTTGATGGTTTAATCAATTTTTATTTACTGTCTATTCGTTTTTGATGACAAAGTATGATGTGAAATACAACTACAGTGATGCTGAGATATTTGCAAAACTCCGGACCACAGGTGTTCGGAGCAGGGATCTAACCTCATTATCCTTTCCAGGGGCCAACGTGTTCACCACTACACCATGAGTGTCCTTCGTTTCAACTTTCTCTTTCTCTTTGATGATAGCACCTATAGGTCAATAACACGGCTGGACAAAGGCGAAGCGAAGGACACGCATGGTGCGATGGTGAATACGTTAGCCCCTGGAAAGGGTAACCATGAGATTCGATCCATGCTGCAGACCCCTGCGGTCCGGAGTTTTGCAAATATCTCAGCATCAGTGCAGTTGTTTTGTTGGTAATTCATGTTTCAGATGTACGTATCAATACTCCGTAGTGTTACAGTAAGGGCAGCCCACAGTCAGAGAATTTCATGCTTCAGCCGAGGGTTTCTTTGGAGGCAGTTCTCGTCACTCTCTGGGCCAGCAGAAGCGTCGAGTAAGAGTGATGATACTAGCGAAAGTGGTACGACTTCATGAATGTTTAGCGTGTGGATGTCGAATGAGAATTTCGCGGAGCTGTTTATGTTGTAACAACAGCCCTGAGCTACGTTTGTAACCCTTCCCTGCACAGCGTTGGTCCTTGCCGAAGCGTTGCCGTAGCTGCCGAAGACCAGTGTTTGCGTCTAACGGTGATGTAGAAGAACGTATTGAGTTTCAGGTTATTCGCACTTTTGGATTCCGAGCGAATTCTTTACTCTTACTCGCGGAGCAGCTCTTTTAGGTCACTAAAGTATCAAGTGCAGGCATAGTCCACTCCTTGTTCAGTAAAACTATTAAGCGCACAGTTGTGTTTAACACTCAGATGTTTTTTTTTCGGTCTTTAAAAACCGCCATAGGTGTGCAAAATTCTAATATCGGTTATTGTATTAGAACCTTTTTGTGAAGAAGTTGCCAACTACTGGTTTGCTTTCGTCATAATGACTGTTACGGTGTAAATGAACAAGGAGGTGATGCGTTTGTGAACTCTGTGGTAATGTTAATTTCGGTTAATGGCTTAAGTGCTGGTACAACTGTGTAGTTCTAAAGGACTTTTCCAACTTAGACTGCGTTGTGATCACTCGTGAAGTGCTGTTTCTCTTAAGTCACTTTTCGTACTTTAATTGTTACATGCATAGGTTTGTAAATCAGTTTTTCATAACTAGTAGATCTATTTAACCTCTTAGCCTGAAGTGGATATTCCATATTGCAATGACGATGATGCATGTGATATGAGGCGGATAGCACAGTGGCACTGATGTCGGTCATCACGAGCATGGTACTAGTTCGATTCCGCTCAGAGCCAACCTACCCCTTTATCCCTCCGGGGTCGAAAAATTGATGCTGGACTTGTCCCGAAAAAGACCACTCTCTGCAGTCTAATTACCACTGCTCTATCTCAGGGCTCCAGGGAGAATCGACTCGACCAGCATTCTAAAACATTCAAGAAGAAGTGAAATTCACCAAGCAGTAGCCCAAGTCACACATAAAGGAAAGGTTAGGAGATCTTCCTGGATAACAGATGCGAGGAAACGAATCGAATTCGAGGAGTGCTGGGATACGCACTGTAGACGTGGAGACGGGTCATATATAATAAAATAAACAAAAAATCGACGACGATTTAGTTTTTGGGGCAAAGTCTTCATTGAAAAATAGTCAATTACAACGCGAATTAGCTAGGAATTTTCCTTTATGCTTTTCACCATGTGAACTGTAATATCATACGCACCCGTGGAGTTCATTATGTTTTTATTTAGTGATTTTGTCGACTATTACTCTCTACGGCGTCATACAAACTATAAAACGCAGTGTAATCCGTAAATGACGAAGATGTATAGCATTTCTCCTCCCAACGGTTTACCGCCTCATCATGGCTGAGCGGTGTTCCTGGGTGTGGGGCTGCGATGTACAGCAAGGTGACCACCCGCCCAGCATGGCGTCCCATGCTGTGAAGGAGTCCGGCGTTTCCATCAGACCCAGCTAAGAGTAGATTAATACTGGGATCCTTTACCGTCCTGATATCAAACTAGTAGTGGAAAATCACACTCTGATCCATAAGGGCGGCTACTACCTGGAGAAGACTTTGGCTAAGCTGACCTCGAGACTCCAACGAACCACAGTAGCTACACCAGAAAAACTACGAAAAATTAGAAATTATGCTGTAGTCTGCACAACCGGTGAAGATAGGCCATCCAAATATACAAATAACTTTAGCACTTGCTAGGGTCGACTTATGGTAATCGTGATTTCAGGTGTACGAGATGAACCATCAATAGTATACATACCATCGTTATCTATATGTGGTGTGATATTAGCCTACAGAGGTTTTCGTCTTTTGTTAATCATTCACAATAGAACTTGACAACCTATCTTCTTTCATGAAGGTGCCACCACTTTTTAAAATCCATATGCATCAGTTGGCACATATTTCTGTGCACGACTCATCCCCACATCTGCCGCGCGGATTCCAGAATTTCCTGCATTCAATTCGTTTTCTCTCATTCATCATCTGCGAAGGTCTTCGATTTTTTTTCATGTGACTTCGGCTGCTCCTTGAAGTTTTTTTTATCTACGTCGCGAATAACACATGCTGATGGTGTCGATTTTCGGTGGAATTTTGACGTAACTCTGCTAGGGTGCTCGCGCGTGGATTAGAAGGAATGAGCTTACTCCAGATATGTCTGGCACCAATTTCTCGAGCCAGGAAGAATGAGACGCTTGATGGGCGCGGAACGGAGTCGAACTACGCCTGCTATGTTGGGGTGCCTGCGTGGTGAGCGAGATCGCTACCTTACTACCGTCTTATCATAATACCGTTGATAATACTAACTAGGACTACTTGCTTTTTTTCCAATAGCAAGTACCATGGAGGGAACTACTGAATGATTTCAAATTTTGGAGTATGAAAATATAGTTTTGCTTCGCGCGAATTTTCCCATTAGTTTCTTTTTCTGAGGTATACCAGTATATGTATATCACCTGTATCACGTGTAGTCCCGTTGATCGTCGACTGACTCGAGCGGGCGCCAGTAAATCCTCAATTTTTCCCTGTTGCGTGCAAGAGCAGCCCAGTGGGTTCTGCTCGCTTTATGGACTCGTCGAGCATCACATCTTTCTTCTAAACTTTTCGTGAAGAACTCTGACCATCGGGTCGGTGGTCTTCCTGCAGTACTTTTGACATCCCCAGGAATCCAGTCACTAACAGCTCTTGTCCATCGGGTGTCATTCATACGCATTACGTGTCCGGCCGACCTTACCTTCGACTGTTTGGCGTATAGAACGGCGCCTCTGATTGTTGATCGTTGACGCAGGTCGGAGCTTCGGATCCCATCCCTTACTTGTGTGAAACGGGATACTCATCATCCTTTCGACTGCACGTTTGATAACGCTGAGTGATCTTTCATCCTGCTTACGCAGCGACCAGGTTTCCAACGCATACGTTAGGGCTGAAAGAACCGTCGAGCCGAAAAGGTGAACATGGAGTCGAGCGTTCCTTGTTTTCTATCCCTCCGGGGTCGGCAAATTGGTACCAGACTTGTCTGGGAGGATAGCAGCACTGGCTCGATACATCGGCCGGCCACCGCGAGTCATTGTAAAGGCCAGATATGCATTCAATCACCTCCAACGATGCTCAATGAAGTCGAATGCATGGCGCATCCCTCAGGGATTGATCAACGCCGAGAGCTTTATCCTTTATCCTTTATATGTACATGTGGTCTTTAAGTGATATGATATGGAGTTTCGTGTATTTTACACTTAGAAATAATTCAGCCAAATTTCGACGGCTTTATGCAGTCGGTGGATGCATGGTTTTCATGTGGCTTTCCACACATGGTTTTTTGTTCTATCGTCGGCAACGAGAGCACTGTTACCTCACCAAAAAAATCCCTTCTATCTCTTGGGAAGATTTTGTTGAGTATTATCTGATGCGTGGGATGGTAAGTTTGCTTTTGCTGTCTTTAATTTGCTTTATGCACTTATCGTCTTGAACAGACCTTGATTTTATTTGATTTACTTTTTTTTACACGACCTACCTTTCACACCTATGCGGATTCCAGCGCTTCGCGTTCTCCTCGTTTTGTTGCATCCGTCATCCACTAAAGTTTTCGAACTCTTTTCGTGTGGCTACGGCTGATGGCTGAGGATTTTCCTTTCATCATAAATGTCGTTGAATTGCTGGTAAAGTAGATTCTCCTGAAGCCCTATGGCAACCGAGCTGGAGCATTTCATCTTGGATTGCAGAGAATGAGCTTCTCTAGGCATGTCCAGTACTAATTTCCCGAGCCTGAAAGAATGAGAAGCTTGGTGAGCCCTGGGCGGAATGGAACCAGCACCGTGCTCTTCATGTTCAGCATCACTACCACTATTCTAACCATCCCTCATCCTAATTAATCAATTTTCAAATTCTTAAAATTTGTTTAGGAAAACTCTAGTTCTTACCTGCCTTGAGTTACTGATTGGCTGTCAAGCTACTTTAATACTTTCAGGTGAAAACTGTAATCTATCAACCTCAGTATGAGACTGGTAACGCTTTTCTTCATCCAGCATCAGAAAAATTTCCGAGTAAAACATGGCAGAATAAGGTGATGTTTAGGAACTGTTGACTAAGGTTTTTTTTCGTTTCCAGATTCTTTCTATCATTTTTGAATTTAACCACACCTCTCTTAAACCTTACCAATTCCCTCATTACGCAATGCTCTAGTTCTTTGATCTCATCTTCAAGTAGCATCAATTTCATATGCAGTTTTCTTTCCAGACATATTTTGCAACAGGAAAGGTTCCTCGTGTCCCAGATGTTCGTTTTTCATTTAATGGCAAAGGCACCGATGTACAGAAAGCATTATTGGACCTCCAAAAAGCCAGTACTAACTCTTCTAACCCTCTGGAAGCTGTGGAATTCGTAATTGATGAATTTCCTAGCAATTGGTACTTTTTTGGCTTAAAGTACTTATGAGTGTTATGGTATTTCTTCATTTTTTTTCTGCTTCCAGGGAAATGGCATTCATAGCAATTAGTACATTCCTCACCCTTGCTGCGATAGCTTTAGCCAAATAACATTTTTTTTTGTTTCTGTACTGATGTCGTTGCATTCGCAATTGTTTATTGTTACGGTTCGCCAAGACTACTGGCATTCATACTTTCCAATTTGCTAAGCTCATCAGATATTTCAATTGTTTTCACAGTTCTATTAACACATTAGTTTCTCTTTTAACGCTTTCTATAACTTCTGAAATAGTTGCCACTGATTTTCGTCAAAATTTAAGGGTCTCTTCATACATCCTCGGTCATCCCAATTCGCTACGCATTTCTCACCTAACAAATTGTCCGTTAACCATTCCCAAGATGACTTTCTATTAATCTCGGCATTGGATTATAAATCTGTCGTTCCCCTTTGTTCCAGCAGCACCGAGGTTGTTATTCAGCACGCGTTTATTTCCTTACACGTAGAACACATACAACACAACGATAGCTGATGTTTCGGCAGTATCGCCTTCTTCAGAGCCTAGAAAGGTTCACTGATACGTAGTTTACTAGGTAAAACGCTTCAAAAGCACAAACGGAAAGATGGAAATCCGAACAATAATTACACAATCACCGGCTTTTCGGACAACCCATCGCTTTTTTTTTTTACCTGCCGTCCACCGAGGAAGAACAGCCGCTCAGAGTCGTAATGTTTGATGACTGCACCACTCCACATCAAAAATAAATTCCTGGATACAGGGCTAGACCACGTGTTATCTCAGGGCATTCTTCCCTGCTATTCATCCTCGGATTCTTAGCATTTATTCAAAAAACCTCTGGAATTTTTCGCGTTGGTGTTTTAGTCTTCTGTGCAAGGACAGCGATTTTTACACCAAGATCGTCTCCGTCATGCTTTTGTATCCTATGCGTCCCTAGTGGAGTGCCTTGTCTTGCTTTTCGTTTGCCATCTAGGTGTTCTTTTATGCGGATACATAAAGGTCTGCCCGTTTCGCCAATATATTCATCTCCGCAAGTACTACAAGAAATTAGGTATATCGCACTTGAACTCATGCAGTCACCGTCCCTGTCGTAAGGGCTACTTACCCAGTTTGGTGTTTCACATAGACCGTCATACAGGCAGGCGGTTACGAAGTAACTGACGACGTAGAGGATCCGGTGATATTTGATCTATCGCTACCGATTCCTCTAGACCTGCCTTTCTTAAACGTTTTATTTTATCGCTGCACTTATTTCATCGCTAATAAAGGACAAGATGAACGGAATTTTGTTTCGGCCAAACCGTTCGGTTTGGACAGTCGCTCTCCTTCTAAAGCTATTTCGTGGGGTTCTTAGCCATTGCAGATCGCTATTGCCGAGCCAAGTCGCGCGATTCCCTTTAGTTCCATACTTGTGTACACAGAGGTGGCTATTCGAAACGTGTTTCTCATAAGCGTCCTCTCTGTGTATGAAGTGTGGGAAGAACTGTTCTCGATCTCTGGCCACTGCTCTACTGCAGGCACATAGATGATTGTTTTGTTATCTTCTCTATGCTGCAGGAGATTGATAAACGCTCTGAATTATTGAACTAGCAGTCTGAGTGCATTAAGTTCAGCCGGGAGAAACCGAAAGAAAACTGGCTTCCGTTTCTAAACGTCGAAATAAGCCCATGAAGTAGCAGTTACATGACAAAGTACTTGGATACTTGGACGGTCCGTCTTCACGAGTTGTGCGGACCCCAGCACATATGCCATTCGTTCCATTCTCTCGCAATCGTAGTCCATGGTGGTGGTCTTGTTCGTGCATGGTATCGCTTGCGAGACTGATACCGTGATCTGTAAAACAACTGCAGCTGCGGGTACAGCTGATTAACTTTGTTTACGAACACGACCGCCCAACGTGTAGGTGGTCGCCCAAGGGGACGTTTGCATTCTCTTGGAGTCCACTCTACTGTTCTTTTCGTCCATCTGTCGTCTGTTCTTCAAATGATGTGACCGGCCCATCTATGTTTCGTTCTCGATGTATATTCTCCTGGATCCGGAAAATGTGACAGATTTCGAAGGTCAGAGCTTCGCATTCCGGCTAGATATTGAGAGTGCCGGTTATGTCTTAGAAGACATCGCTCAAGCGCTCTGTGAGTAGTGCGAAGGATTCTTGACGTTGCTGAAGCATTAACCCACGTCTCTGCAGCATAACAAAGTCCTCCCAGGACTGTAGAATCGAAGAGATGAGCGCGGACTTTCGGGTTCTTCAGTTGGCTGGTAGCTTCTTTGAGAGGCTCGAAGGCGGCCCAAGCTGCTCTCCTTCTTCTATCTAGTTCTTCCTTCATACTGTTTTCCATGTTCATTGATCGCCCAAGGTATACGTACGAGGTGGTCTCTGTAATGAGAGAACCACCCAATTCAATTTTTTCGCCTTCACACCATGGGTTTTACATGAACTGGGTCTTCTTTCGATTTATGCGAAGTCCGATCTTTATCCCGCTTCGTTGAGCTCGTTGATCATCATCTCTGCTTCGCTAGTACTTCTTGAGAAGATGACAATGTCGTCGGCAAAACGAAGGTTTGATAGGAATTTTCCATGCTTGTAGTCTTCGGTCTGGTCTTCTTCAGTCTGCCAGTCACGTTTGGATACGACTTCGTTCAGAATGTTTTCGTCATATACAGCTAGATTTTTTCCCCGTGGTCGATGAAGAGAGTTCTTTTCCAGCTTGCGGCTAAATCGAATCTTCGCTCGAAGAAGGCGGTGATCAGAACCAGTACAGAATGACGGGACTACCGATGTGCCAAGTAGGCACCACCTTCTGTTTGTCAGAATATGGTCGGTCTCCGCATGAGTCATGTCGTTGGGAGATTCCCATATCCAGCGGCGGCCTTCTTTCTTCTGGAAAAACGAGTTTCCATGGAAGAGACGTGCTGCCGACAGGAGTCTTGCCAGACGGTTGCCATTCTCATTTGTTCCTCCTAATCCATAGTTTCCGATCCTGTATTCGCTCTCGTTGTGCTTTCCTATTCTAGCGTTGAAGTCTCCGAAAACAAATTTATGATAAGCTTTATCATTGCGGATGACTTCCTCTAACTGATAGTAGAACGCATTTATTTCGTACTCATCAGGTGCGTTGGTTGGTGAGTAGTAGTTGATGCTAGTGATCTTCTTATGATGCGGCAGTTGAAGACGGAGGATGGCTATGCGAGGGGAAAGGATCTCGTATGAGTCGACGAGATGGACAATGGACGGGTGGACGACGAAGCCTACGCCGCCGACATTTCGTGACGGGACCTTCTCTCCACGGATCACAAAGGTCTCGTTGTTTAGTTGGCGTATGTCGGTCTTCTTGATTTGTGTTTCCTGTAATGCGATCACATGAAATTTAATGCGATCTGCAGCTGCAAGAAGGGCGTGAAGATCGGCGTCTGTGGAGAGTGTTCTGGCATTATACGTGCATAGTAAGAAACAATCTCCATGGCGTGTCGTACGTGTGTTTGTCAGTTCCGGTTCTAATGACGTCCTTCGCAACCCGAGATTTTCTGGCCTCTCACCGGTCGTCTCACCGCCTGACGTCATAGACGGGAGCACCCAGTGTGCGGGGTACTGAGGCTGGCCTATTGCTGGTCGTACAACTTGGTCCTCCCTGGAGTTCTGACTTAACCTTGCAAGGGCCTATCCAGGTCTTCACCACGATGTGGATCAGAGAGAGGTGTGTTTTCGGCGTCGAATCCTTCGCTCGGTCTTCCTACTAGTTGATTCGGAAAGGTGTTGAAACCGAAATCAGAAAGGAAAGTAGGAATGTAAAAGTAACCGACCGCTCAAGGACGATGTAGAAGCCGAAAGAGCCTACATGACAAAGTGGTACCGAAAACCAAGTAACAAGAACATCTTGGTTCATTTCCTTTCTTCCCACCCTTCATACATAAAGAGGGCGCTTGTGACAAACAGGTTTGAACAGCCACCTCTGTGTGCACAAGTAGGCAACTAAAGGAAGCGCGCGACTTGGCTCGGGAAGTAGCCATCTCTAATGGCTACGAAATAGTAAACCCACTAGATAAGTTTAAAAAGAGAGCGACGCGCCAAAACGAACGGTCCACGTGTTCCGAGATGCCTCCGACCACTGTGCCACACGCATCCTACTGAAGCCTATACCTCCTCAGAGTGCGCATTTTTGAATGATAAAATCACGTCATTGAGAAAAGAACGCATTTCCAACTCTTATTACCCATTTCTATCACCGATGTTTTAGAAGTGTAACTCAAAAACATTTTACAATATATGGCTTTAAGAGCAGACTTATGTGGAGGTATTTTTAGTATATAGCGGGAATAAACGCAGATAGTATTCGAATTCATCAATTTGTAGAGTACTTCTTTGGAAAAAAATGCGTATTCTTGGCCCATGTTTTCATAACGTCGTAGTGATATTGCAAACCTTTTACAACATGTAGTAGTCACTTCGTACTTATTAATCCTTATTGTAATATAGCACAACAGTAGCGATGTTGGTAAGTGCTAGTTTGATTAAACTCCTGACCAATCAAGCCTCTCATCCCTCCAGAATTGGGAAATTGGTACCTGACTAGACCGGGAGAAAATCACTATCTACAATCCAGTTGAGAAGGCTCCCACCGGCTCTCTTAGGACTCCAGGAAGAATTGACTCAACCAGCATTCTACGACATTCAGGATGAAACGAAAATCCTCAAGAAGTAGTCGAAGCCACGCGTAAAAACTTGGGAGATTTTCGTGAATGGTGGGTGCGAGGAAACGAATCGAATGTGAGAAGTGCTGGTATCCGTACCGTAGACGTGAAGACGGGTCATGTAAAATAAAAATAGTACCCAGGATCGACTTTCTATTAATCTCGGCATTGAATAATGAATTCGTCGCTTTTTCTCTCAGCAATCGCGACGTTGATAAACAGCATACGTTTACTTCCATGCAATAACACACATATAACACAACGAGTCGTTAACCATGTGCGACTCTCAACGGCTGTTCTTTCTCAGTGGAAGACAGGTGAAACAAGCGACTCTGAAGAAGGCGATTCTGCTGAAACGTCAGCTACCATTGTGTTGTACGAGTTTCATTGTATGGAAGCAAACGTATGCTGCTTAACAACCTCGCAACTGCTAAGAGGGGAAACGACGAATTCATAAAATAAAAATATTGCAATTATATACGATATGCGAAGAACTGTGGTGACGATCTGTACCCACAATGCACGTACACTTGCATCCGAGTCCTCGATAGAAGACTTGTTCATGCAAGCAAGAATGATAAGGTACGACGTCATCGGCCTGGCTGAGACGAGACGACGCCACCCATTCAACGCCGTCTATGACACTGGAGAAGAACTGTTCCTCGGAAAATGCGACAGTAGAGGAGTCGGCGGCCTCGGCGTTCTCGTCAACGCGAGTTTGTCCATGAACGTCGATTCATTCGAACAACTTACAACCCACATAGGACGTTTACGATTAAAAACATGTGGATCAATACCGGCTTTGACAACCTTCGTCGTTTACGTGCCGACATAAAACTATGACCAAGAAGAAGTCTACATGGACTTGGAGAGGTTCTACAGAGAAGACCATACATTCTTCAAGGTCATCATTGGAGATTTCAATGCCAAGATCGGACCAAGAAGATCGTCTGAGGAACGTCACATTGGGACCCATGGATTAGCATGAAACGAACAAGGTGAGCGGCTATTTACGTTTATCAAGGCGAACAATACCATCCATGGTAACTCACAATTCCAGAAGCCCCACCCTCAACGCTCTACGTGAGAGAATTCCAATGGAGAGTACCATAATAGAATAGACCACATCATAGTAAATAGAAAGTTTTGCCTAACCGATGTCGTTATTGCTAGGGATTAGACCACCGTCTCCTTTGTTTATCATGTGATCTAAATGTTAAACAATTTTGGTAGTTGTATCAGTACATACTATGAGCGCGTGGGGCGCAGTTGCAAAAGCATTCGCAGAGTCCGCCGAAGCTTCGCCAATTACAAGACCAAGATGATTGCACTCCGACGTCCAGACGGAACAGTTACAACGTCCAGGAAGCCAATGGAAAAAATTATTCTCGAATACTACTCAGATCTCTTCGATAGCCACGTCCACCTCCCGTCATATGAAATAGAGGAGGATGGATATGCTGTACCCCGGTTCGCCCTTCCGAAATCCGATATGCCATTTCGCCGGTGAAAAATCGAATAGCACCAGGCCGGAACCCGATGAGATCAGAACATCTAAAGAGCCTTCCGCCAGTCCTCGTAAACACGCTGGCTCGGCTCTTCACACGTTACCTGTCTGAATACAAGGTCCCTACTCAGTGGAAGATCGGCAAGACCGTGTTATTGTTCAAGAAGAGAGACCTACGCGATATCGGCAACTATCGCCCAATCTGATTGCTGTCTGCCGTCTACAAACTTTTGGTTCGAGTTGTCCTAAACAGGATTGACAGAACACTGGACGAAGGACAGCCGTGCGAGCAAGCAGGGTTTTGAAAAGTTAGCGTGATCGACCACATCCACGCGACAACAAGGCTCATTGAAGTATCGCGAGAGTACAAAAGACCGCTCTGTCTCACTTTCATCGATTTACAGAAGGCATTTAATTCAATTGAGATAGAAGCTGCCATGGAAGCCCTTGATAGTCAAGGAGTACCCTTACTCAGTACATAAAGATTCTTCGTGAACTGATAAAAATTTCGCAATCAAGACATCACCACTCTACAACGATATTAACATTGACGTCAAAAGAGGAGTTAAGCAAGGCGATACCATCTCACCAAAATGATTTACCGCCACTCTTCAGAACGTCATGCGAACATTGGAATGGGGTAATATGGGAGTGAAAATCGATGGTCTGCAGTTACATCACCTTCACTTTGCTGATGACATCATCATTCTAACACCGAACATTAGCCAAGCGGAACATGTGCTTGCCGACTTTGATGAAGCCTGTGCAAAGATTGGTCTTCGTCTATATCTCACAAAAATGATGTTCATTAGAAACGGATTGGTTTCGTATGCCGCATTCATGCTCGACGGAACGAATATCTCCGAATGCTGCAGTTATGTCTATTTTGGTGGGAAATCAGCGTGTTGAACGAATTAGCTCCAGAGCTGTGTAGAAGGAAACGAGGGACTTGGGGAGCTTTCAAGAGCATCGAGGATGTAGTGAGGAGAACAAAGAGCACCCGACTCCGTTCCAATCTTTTCTACTCAACGGTACTTCCTGCCCTAACGTATGCGTCTGAAACTTGGTCGCTGCATAACAAGGATGAAGGATCACTCAGCGTTATCGAACATGCAGTCGAAAGGACGATGCTAAAAGTATCCCGTTTCACACAACTAAAGATGTGATCCGCGACTTGCGTCAACGATCAAAAATCAAAGATGCCGGTCTGTACGCGAAACACTCGAAGTTAAAATCGGCCAGACGCGTAATACGCATGAATGACAAACGATGGACAAGAGCCGTTAGTGAATGGATTCCTCGGGATGTCAAACGTGCTGCAGGAAGACCACCGACCTGATGGTCAGTGTACTTCACGAAGAGTCTAAAAGAAAGATATGATGCTCGACGAGTTCCTAGCTAGCAGAATCCACTGGGCTACTCTTGCACACGCAACAGGGAAAAATGGAAGATTTACTGGCGCCTGCTCGAGTCACTCGACTATCATCAACAGGACTGTAGGTGATACAGGTGACGAAGGATAGGATTCGCAGGCAACAACCCATTGCTAAGCTTAATGATGGTTGACTTGACCGGATATTTGGAAATGGGTGACACGCTCATTGACGATTGATCCGAGGGAAAAATAACATCGGAAATGAATTTGGCTCGCACAGGATTCCACGGCAAATACTAATATTAACTGAAATTTTTACTTCATGTATACATTGAGGATCTGATCATTTTCGGATTAAAACTGTCTATTTATCTACTACATTGATCTTATTTATATCTTCATTTGCCTTAATGCGTAGAAGTATTCACGTTTTAGTCATTTCATGTCACAAAACTCGAACCAATCAAGCAGAAGAAATGCTGTTACGCACAGAGACACAAAAGCATCTCGAAATATCGGTGCTTGTAAGCCTAATCTACGAAATGGAGGTACTTTTCAGTTAGTATGCTTTCCTCGACTTGACATTTGCGGCCTTTTTAGCAGTAGCAATGAATTGAAATTCGACAAACATGAGGTGATGGGAGAGTGAAGAAAGCATTATTCGGTGATACCGCAAAGCAGTAGAGCTTCTCTAGCGAACTGCGAAAAACATCGCTGAAATACGAACTCCTTTCAAAATAAAGCTGATCACGGTGATGACGGACTTGTTGTAACACACTTGAGCAGCGTATGTTCGGCCGACTTTTTGGAAACAGCTGTAAACAGAGGTTGACGGAATTGTCAACTTGCCGCATTTATACCATATAACTGCCAGAATTCAAGAAGATATTCTTGTAATGTGTTTTTATCACGAACGAAGACAAAGATACGCCTAGAGGCATTAAATATTTGCACGAATCACTTGAGACTGGGAATAAAGAACAGTAAAGCGCTTAAAGCTATAACGTGTACCATACCAACAATTTACTACAACTAAGTCATTCGTTTCCTCTTAAAACATACATTTCCCCGTAGAAAACAAATTTTAGTACATGCTTTAGTACTGTGTAAAGAATAAAAGAATAAAAGAATAAAACTCTTGGCGTTTATCAACCCCTGATGGATGCGCCATGCATTCGACTTCACTAAGCACCGTTGGAGGCGAATGAATGTGTATTTGGCTTTTAGAATGGCCTGCGGTGACTTACCAATGTATCGCGCCAGTGCTGCTATCCTCCCAGAAGTCTGCTACCAATATGCTAACCCCAGAGGAGTGGCTTGGTGAGCCACGGGCGTAGGGATTGATGCCATGTGTGTGTCGCAAGGAGCCTCCGATAACTGCGCCCCACGCGCTCATAGTATGTACTGATACAACTACCAAAATTGTTTAACATTTAGATCACATGATAAAACCTAAGAAGCGAGAAATCGACAAACAAAACTTACACAGAGGCAATGACTTTACATTTTATCTCCGTAGTTGCCCAATTTAAAACAGTGTCATGTTGCGGTTGTGAATTACCGTGACAAATAGAGAAGAAGAAAAAAAGAAAAGTGAATTGTCGGACTCGTAAGTACAAGGAAACCGTGGAAGAAAAATTTTACAGCAGTTTCATAGCACTAGCCTTTATCAAATCAAATTATCAGATCATTCTATACGGTTATGAAGGCTTGTGAAACAGAACCTTAACGATGATGAGAAATAAGGAAAATTCGGAACATCAAGGGCTTCGAACCCGCAATTACCCTTTCTGTGGGCTCACGTGCTTTGTGAGCTCGTACAAGCGTAAAGATCCTGTTACACGAGCAAAACTCGCCACCTCAGATGCGCTTCGAACCTGCGATTACACTTTCCAGAGGGTCGATCCCCATCACACCAGACGAGGCCTTTACTTTGTACTTCTCTCAGACATGCTTCCACACTATCGGTGCTGTGTCAGAAATAGGCAAAGCAAGGGCATCGGTTGATATATATGTCCTAACGCTTTGCCGCTTTATCGCAGCTAGCAGGCGTTCCAAGGTGCCGGATTGCGATGTGGAGCGGGGATTTCATCCTCCCGGCAGGGTCTCCCAAGCTGAGAAGGAGTTCGGTGTTTCCACTAGAAAGCCTAGTAGCTAAGAGTAAAAGTCGCATGGTGGCAAATCTCCCTCTGATTCACAAGGGCTGCGACTGCTTGTGGTGGTGAAGACACAGAGCAAACTTTGGCCAGGCTGACCTCGGGATTCCAGGAAACCACAATGGCTTAACTAGCAAATATCCGAATAATGAAGACTATGCTGGGGCCCGCACAACCAATGAGGACAGGCCATTCAATTATCGAATATCAAGAATATACCTATATATAATACGTACATTATTAATCCTTGAAATCTACTATGAAAGAGTGATTAGCTCCAGCATGAAAATATCTAGAAAATTCCTGCGGAAATTGCATGAATAGGAGAAAAAGAATAAAATGTGAAACTTGAGCAGTTGTGGTATATTGAGGAACTGGGGTTACTGTTTATCATAAGCTCGAACCACTATGTACCTTTCTAAACATAGGAAAGATTATGAGAAAAGGAAAAGAATAAATGTTGAAATAGAATAGCGTAATTATATCAAAACAGAAAAAAACCCGATAAATTATCGACCAGGGCACAAATGAGCTGCAGACTGTCAGACAATGAGCCGCATAATGAGGGTGATACTTAACCCGAACTGATCGTTGCCAATGAATAATTTGTTGCTTGTGCATTGTTCATTACCTTGCGATCTATTTATTTTTCAACGTACTCGATGTAAATCCGATGCCAAATATGTGAGCTGGTCAATAGCTTTCATAGTGGGTAAGTCATAGCAGAATATCAGACAACATTGATCCCATCGCTTCCTTTTAATTCCTTCGAGCTAATACTTCTGTTGTGACAATAAGTCGAACTGTTATTCAAACTCGGAAATAACTTTAAGTTAATATTCTTTTTATATACTTTTACAAGGTTATTCGTCAGAAAAAAATTGTGTGGATCTTAGTCATTCAATCAACTGGAGTGGTTTATTCAAGGATATGCCTTTTTAACAGTGGTAAACTTTTTGTAAAGAGAGGGCTGAGCAGTAGAGGTGATAACGTTCATTACAAGTAAGGCTCAACCAACCAAACACTGATTCAACCCACCATGTCCATCATGTCGCTCATACATCCAGTTAGGAAAATTGGTATCCGACTTTTCTGGGACCAGCTCACTGACGTCAGAACGCAGCAACGCCTAGGACGGCTATCCCAGAATTCCAGGAAAAGCGAACTTGAACATTGTTGAAAGAAATTAGTGAAGAAACTCAAAAACCGCAGTCAGTAATCCAACTCACACTCAAGCCGGAAGATCTTTGTGGATTGGGGATGTGAGGAAATTAATACAAACCAAAAACTGCTAGTATCGGCACTAAATGTGATATTCGGCCGTGTGAAACATTTTTTAGCAACATTATTTAAGTAATTCTAGCACTATTATTGCAAAATTACAAATAAAATCTGACTCTGAAAAAGGCCATTGTACCGAGGCGTCAGCTACGATTGTGTTGTATGTCTGTTATGGAAGTAAACGCATGCTGTTTAACAACCTTGCGATTGCTGAGAAAGAAAACGACACATTTACAAATAAAATATCATAATGGCAGAAATCATAGGCACCTTGTCTTTTATTTACCTTTCCATAAACAGAGGGTAATAGCTTGACGGATAAAGTTTTCGGTTTTGATCAATCCTGAGGCATATGCCATGCATTCCACTTCATCAAGCGTCGTTAGAGGTAATGCAATGCATCTGCCAATGCACTGATTTGTGGTGGCCTAACGATCTATCGAGTCAGTACTGCTATCCTCCCAGACAAGTGTCTGGTGTCAAATCGCCGAACTGGGAGGGATGGAACACTCGGTGAGCCGTGGGCGTGTGATCAAAGAACACGTGTGTATTTCAGAGCACCTATAACCGATCTCAATTCGGAGTGTAGATTTCACAGCGGATTTCTTTCCAGATAATGTGTTAACTCCTTTTATCACAAAGATAGTTGAATGGTAACAGTTGAGCGACATTACAACAGTGGAGAAAGTGAATGCAGAAAAACAGGAGAAAATGGCTTCAACGATCTCGAATCGTCACATGGCGTTGCTATTTGATGTGTCCCCAACAAATGTATATGAAGCTGAATGCAGACCAAAAGCCGCAAATTAAGCTTCTATAACTATGTTGGAGTCCAGCTACCATGTAAGGTAGGAATCAATTAGTTCAATCAATAAACTTTTAGCAAAATGTGAGCTCAGACATCTAGCCCCAGAATTGAACCCTGGATATGATGAAACTATAATATCCACAAAGACTTGACTGCTAAGGAAGGATCTCGACGAGCGAAAATACTACCGTTAATTTCAAAATGTGTGAAGGAACAGTAGCCGTTCCGTGATAGATATAGGGAACAAGTTTAATGAGTCATTGTTTCGTTTCGCAATGGAAGTCCTTCACCTTCCGGACCATCATGTGTAAAACCGGAGGATTTGCGATTTCAAGCCACAGAACCACCCTTCATTTTATTTGGTTGAACAATGAATGTCGAAGACGTTGTGGTCGTAAAACATGTCTCTTGTCGACAAGTCGACCAAATAACCATTATCAAATGGAAAATAATGTTCTCTATTTCAACTTTATTCTTTGCGTTTTGATGGTGCTGAGTGCCTTGCATCATATCCCATCTTAGCCATCGGGCATGCCAGCAAACATGGCAACTATAACAATCAGACACACCATCGGGCATAATACCAGACGCGACGCATTGCTTATGGGCGAGACCTTGCGACCCGTGACGTGACCCCGCGACCCACGCCACTCACTCGGATCTAGCTACGCCTCTTAGCACAAACATTTTGCTTCTGTCCACGTCTTGGGGCTCACCGTTGCCTTTTCCTCATCATTAATTTGCTCTCTTGCATAGTCGTTCCATTCACAGCTTCTTCGATCCACCTAGGCACAAATAATGTTAACTAAAACCTGTAGCTCCTGCATTTCCAGTGCATTAATGTTGTCATAGATTCTCTTGCCATCATTGCGTGTTGTTATTGTAAGTTTTTGGTAAATTATCGCTCACAGGTTATTACAAGCTCACATGTATTCTCAC
>MQTX01000125.1:1400202-1412306 GCA_009735665.1 Angiostrongylus cantonensis | reverse complement strand
CAACCAGCATTGATATATCGACATCGCTGAGTTTCCAGCGGTCGTAACTAGAAAAAGTTGTGAAAAATGCCTTCGACTTGCTAAAAGTGTCCCTATCGCATTTTCAAACCGTTCTTCATAGAAAAAGCAGCCACCGAGCTCCACCAGGATGAAAGGACCACTTAATAGGAAATCATACATGTGAGAAATTTTAGGCAACGGCAGAAGAATTAGGATGATCCACAGAAGATTTGAGTATGAGTACAGTAGTGTTGTACTAGAACACTTCCAGAGAACCATATTGCTTTTTTTTACTACTACGTAATCCAATATCACATGTATTACACTTCGCGATCCCAACATTTCCTTCATTTGATTTGTTTCCTCACATCCACCATCCACGATGTTCTTCTAATAATCCTTTGCGTGTGGGTTCAGCAACTACTTGACCGCTTTTCGTCATCGTCACGAATGTCATTAAGTGCTTGTCGAGTCAGTTTTCCATGGAATGCTGATATAGCTGTGTTGGAGCGCTCACGCGTGGATGGAATGGTCTGAGCTTGTCCCAGACAAGTTTGGTACCAATTTTGGTACCCCCGCGGAGGTGAGAGTCTTGGTGAGTCTGCTGTGGATTTGAGCGACTACCTGGCTTGTCTAGGCAGCCCACGTAATGAACGGATTCACTTCCATTGCGCTATTCGCTCCCTTGTCATTTTGTTCGCATTTCAATTTACAGTAGGACACTTGTGTTATAGGTTTATCCGGTCATTGAGGAAGGAAGTGACTGATTCCATAGTCGGTGTTTATGACCTCCACTACGTTCTAGGCATGGAGAAGTTGTTCTAAGACTCGCTCCTGAAAATCACCACCTAGTACACTTCAGTGTGTCGTAAAGAATCCGTTAGCAGGTACACATTATACTTGAGCTGGTCTCCTTGTAAGAAGCGAAATGGCGATCTCGTATCAATGCAACAGTTGTTCATACGTGTTGTGAGGTTATATGTAAACCTTACGCCGTATCTTAACTTGTAAGAATTTAATATACTCTGGAGCATCATATTTCATGCTACCTTTCCGATAATATTTCTCGTTAAGCTCTAACCCTCTCAGTTCGAAGAAAAGCGAGAATTTGTCGAATTGGCACCCATTTGTTGAGGTTGTTTATAATTATGGAAGCAATTAACGCTGTGCCACGATACGCACTATTTGTGAAGACGAGCGATCTAAAAAATTTTTAAAATTTTCATTTTCATGTGGCCCTTCTTCATTTCTGCTGTGCGGATCCCAGGATTTCTTACATATGATTCATTTCATCCCACGCATTATCCATGAAAGAACTCCAACTTTTACGTGTGGTTTCGGCTACTCTTGAGGATTTTCATTTCATCTTGAATGTTGTAGAATGCTAGTCGAGTCGTTCCTCGTTGGAGTTCTCAGATAGCTGTGCTAGGGCGCTTCCAATTGGATTGCAGATAGCATTTTTTTCCCGAGCAATTCCGGTACCAATTTCCCGACCCCGTAGGGATGAGAGGCTTGGTTGGTCCAGAGCGAAATCGAAGTAGTTCCATGCTCGTGATGACGAGCATGGTACTACTTCGATTTTTACTACCACTGTGCTATTTACCCCATTATCTAAAAAATAAAGTACAAATTCAGATCATTAGGAATAAAAGTCAAATAACACCAGGCCACTTATTAACGCCAATTGCCACTTAGAAGAAGTTTCAACGAAATATTGCGATGGTGTGGTAATTAAAGATTCAAAGCATTTAATAACTCAAAAGACCGACTTTCTATAAACCACGGCATGTATAGTTAATATATTTATTTATGATCTTATAAACTGATCTTCTTTAGCTGGTGGGGATGAGGTAGAACCTCATGGCCCAATCTATTCAATTTCAGGATTTGTTTTGCAATCTATGGAAAACTATTGTATTTGTTGTATTGGAGGAGAATTGGATCTTTTCCTTCGACATTTGCTCGATGCAAATATTCAAACTTTAAAAGGATTTTATCCATTTAATAACCGCACTTTTTGCTGCTTCTTTTCCAGGATTCAGAATACCGTGTACCATTATTCATAGGGCAGCGAACTACCACACTGTTACCATTACTTTCCCTTGACGGGAATCCCGCTTTGAGAGGGGTTCAGGAGTTTTAGATCGGTGCAACCGCTGTTCAAACTGCGCAAACGTCGTCGGTTATCTTACGAGATCTACTTTTCAAAAATATATTCTGGAAGCACATCATCTCTACTCAGAATAAAGGGAAACCTCGTAGCCACGACTCTTCCTCGCAAACGTTCGGCTTATGTGGCACTCAGCTGACGATGTCTTTCACACTTGCACTGTTTGCCGTACGCGGAACGATCGTTTATTGGTCATGGGCACTTTCGAATATTAAATTAAGACGGTCTTTATCAACTTCTGGTGAGCTGTTTCGACGTTCCACGCCATGAAGCTCATATCTTTGGTGTGAAAGTTTGACGATCGTCAGCTCATTCCCAAGACCGACTTTCTGTTAACCTCGGCATTGATTGATAATTCGATATTTTATTTGCCACCAGCCTTGGCGTTTCCTCCTTTTCCACGTCCTGACATTACGAAGCGAAACGAGCTCTATCGACGAACTGCAACAGACAGAATTCGATGTTTTATTTCAATAAGCAGACACGAGGTTATTATTATAGAATTTATCGGAATACAATAGCTGACGTTTCGGCGGTTTCGCCTTCTTCAGAGCCGTTCATTTCTTGTAAAGTTAGTTGGTAGATAGCAGCCGCACTACAGTATTACATGGGCGAGGACTGTAACAGTGTAGCTCATTGTTCATCTCCGTCAACAAGAAGCTGCACAATGATGTAGAAAGGCAGCACAAGAAATATTTTTTGGAAAGTGCATTTTCTAAGTTCATGACGAAAAGCTAATTGGTTTTTAATCAATCTATTATTCATCATCGAGCTAGTGGAAGAAAATAAGAAAACCTTAGTTAGCCTTTTGTTCGCGACCTAGTACAATTTTTTACGGTAGGGTATTATGTGAAATACAAGCACAGTGATGCTGAAATATTTGCAAAACTCCGAAACGCAGGTGTCTGCGGCGGGGAACAAACGCTCTATTGCCCTTTCCGCGGGCGAACGCGCCCACCACCACACCAAGCGGGTCCTTGCTTTCGCCTCTGTCTCAGCAAGTTTAATTTAACGAACTTAGTCTCAACGCAGAGTGGTAGTTTGACTCACTTCACTGTAGCGAATAAGCAGATTATTCAAGGCAACACTGGGATGGGATTCCGTGTGGCGCCGCTGGTGAACGTGGTGGCCTTCGTGAATAGCAATCAGTTTCTGAACAACAACGACACTGCTCTCTTCGTTAGGAATGCCGACCAGCCCCAACTGTGGTCGTTAGGAGCAAACGTAAGTTGTTAGTCAGATGGAAGGACAAGTGGGAGATTACTTTGTGTTCTAGCTCAATGTGGAGTAACGTGGTCTAAACTCTTTTATTTTTTGGCTTCCTAATTTACCAAGCAGAGGTCGTATAAGTACTGCTGACCAGAATTTGTACAGAACTATTGGAAGTTGTAGATATTCGGATGTATGGGAATCGCTCAGAATGGACTTTAGCTTTTATAATATCTCCAGCTTCACATAGCGTTTTGTATGTCATAATTAAATTATCCTTAGGCTTAAAAAATGCGAAAAACAATTAAGAGTGGCGCCGAAAATGGAAACATTATATTCTTATACCGTCATCGTCATCAAGACAAACGGCTTTTTATGGTTTAGAATGGGTATAGGACTGAGTGAGATAGACCAGGATCAACGGAAAGCATGGTGGATTGTTGAGAAGCTAAATCGCTCCAAAATAAGTGATTGGCTAAAACCTTCTGTTCAGGTCACGATTTCGAAAAACGCGTTCAAATTCAATCGAGGAAAGAGCATCATTTCCATTGGCCTAAATGAAGATGCACCGGCTCAACAGCTGATTTTCAATCAGCAAAATGAGGTACGTGCAAGTCGTGTGGTCATCCAAGACTGGAAATCTGGAGTTATTTTCCTTCTTCTTGAAAGCAATGAGCGCACGATTTTGTTGCAATATTAATTCCCAGATATTCCGAGATATCTCTTCTATCATTCGTTCTATCAGTCTCTGACAATTGTGAGTCATAACATCCTTCATCACGGTTTACCGCTAAGTTTTGCCTTTGCCGGGAATAAGTTTCAGACATTGACTTTCAATTAGCTTACCTTTCAAACGGAGATTTTAAATTTCTACAAAGTTTGCTTAATCTTGTTAGGGGATTGACATATTGCTAAACAGGCTACTGTTGTCATGTTAAAATGAAAAATCGTGGGGAAGGTTATGCATTTACAGTCAGAAAGTTATTCAGACGAAAGGCTTTAACTGAAATCAATCAGGAAATAATAAATATCATAAAAAGCTCTTGACGTTGATCAATGAGGGATGCGCCATGCATTTGACTTCATTAAGAACTGTTAGAGGCGATTGAATGCATATCTGGCCTTTACAATGACTCGCGGTGGCCGGCCGATGTATCGAGCCAGTGTCGCTATCCTCCCACACAAGTCCGGGACCAATTTGCCGACCCCTGTGGGAGGGAAGGCTCGGTGAGCCACGGGCGCGCGATCGATCCCATGTGTATTACATTGCGTCTTCCACCATAACGCTAAACGGGCCCAGCACGGCATAATGTTTAAAAAGGGATACACTTCGAAGTCAACGGAGCATCGCGAGAAATCCATTTCCATACAAGGCTGAGAATTTTACATTCTATCGCTAGTTATTTTTGCATTCCATCCTCGTTTTTATTCTGGACTCTATTATTTTAAAATTTTATTCCCTTCACAACCTGGAATTACGTATTTTGTTCATCGTAGCACTTCTTCATTCGCTTCCTTGCCTTGCATTCGTCATCCATGAGGGTCTTCTGATTCGCCTGTGGATTCCGCTGCTACCAGAGGATTTCGTTTCGATAACAAATATCGTCTAGTGCTGGTCAAGTTGATTCTTCCTGAATCCCTAGATAGCTCTGCTAAAGCGATTTCATGTAGTCGTCAAAGGGAAGCTCTAACCCTCTCAGTTCGAAGAAAAGCGAGAATTTGTCGAATTGGCACCCATTTGTTGAGGTTGTTTATAATTATGGAAGCAATTAACGCTGTGCCACGATACGCACTATTTGTGAAGACGAGCGATCTAAAAAATTTTTAAAATTTTCATTTTCATGTGGCCCTTCTTCATTTCTGCTGTGCGGATCCCAGGATTTCTTACATATGATTCATTTCATCCCACGCATTATCCATGAAAGAACTCCAACTTTTACGTGTGGTTTCGGCTACTCTTGAGGATTTTCATTTCATCTTGAATGTTGTAGAATGCTAGTCGAGTCGTTCCTCGTTGGAGTTCTCAGATAGCTGTGCTAGGGCGCTTCCAATTGGATTGCAGATAGCATTTTTTTCCCGAGCAATTCCGGTACCAATTTCCCGACCCCGTAGGGATGAGAGGCTTGGTTGGTCCAGAGCGAAATCGAAGTAGTTCCATGCTCGTGATGACGAGCATGGTACTACTTCGATTTTTACTACCACTGTGCTATTTACCCCATTATCTAAAAAATAAAGTACAAATTCAGATCATTAGGAATAAAAGTCAAATAACACCAGGCCACTTATTAACGCCAATTGCCACTTAGAAGAAGTTTCAACGAAATATTGCGATGGTGTGGTAATTAAAGATTCAAAGCATTTAATAACTCAAAAGACCGACTTTCTATAAACCACGGCATGTATAGTTAATATATTTATTTATGATCTTATAAACTGATCTTCTTTAGCTGGTGGGAGGTTGGTATATGTCTTCATTGTCGCTGTTGTTGTTGTTGGTGGATGGTTGACGTTTCGGCGATTTCGCCTTCCTCAGAGTCCCACTCGTAACATCACGGCTCTGAGGAAGGCGAAATCGCCGAAACGTCAGCCATCGACCAACAACAACAACAACGACAACGAAAACATATACCAACCTCGCACCAGCTAAAGAAGATCAGTTTATAAGATCATAAATAAATATATCAAAGCATTTAATCAGAATGACCGTTTAGGTGCGTGAAAATGTTGTATTCAATCCGTACCCTGATCTGAGGCCGCGCTCATCTCCCTACGCAGCGATGGTTGTCTCCAGCAGGTACTCTGGTTTCCTTGCAAGTTGATTGAATGCATACCTAGCCTTTACAATAACTCGCAGTGGCCTATCGATGTATAACTGCTGCTATCCTCTCAGACAGGTCTGGTACCAATTTGTCGTCTCTGGAGGAAGATTTCGTAGGTTTGGGGCGTGAGGTCGATCTTATTTGAATTGCAGGGCGCCTCTAAGCGCTGAGCTACACGCGCCTTTATTAAAAAACAGGTGAAACAGTATATTCACGAAAGTAAAACCTTTGTATTTCAGTAACGTCGTGATTCGTAGGAACTGCTTCAAAAATCCGAAAGCAGATTACGAGATTGGAGTCGAGCTCACCGAACACGCCAAGCGGATCGATGCAACGGAGAATAACTGGGGATCGCCAGCAGGGCGCCTCTAAGCGCTGAGCTACACGCGCCTTTATTAAAAAACAGGTGAAACAGTATATTCACGAAAGTAAAACCTTTGTATTTCAGTAACGTCGTGATTCGTAGGAACTGCTTCAAAAATCCGAAAGCAGATTACGAGATTGGAGTCGAGCTCACCGAACACGCCAAGCGGATCGATGCAAAAGAGAATAACTGGGGATCGCCGATACCAGCACAATTCATGAACAAAATCTTCGATCAGGTTAGCGAAACTACTCATGATGCGAGTCATCGACGAACTTTTGTATAAAAAATACATCGCTCTCCTTTCTTATGCTGTTTTAAGGATAAAAAAGGTCCGAATGCGTAACTTTTTGAAATTTTTCTGATATCCAAGCTGATATTTCAGTTCAACCGGTATTCCCTAGCGGTGATTGAAGTGGATCCATATGCAGCCGTTTGCAACCAGAGGAATCCCCACATCACTTACCTCCAAGAATTCTTCCGTGAGTTCCGCAAGGACTCGCAGCCATTCGTGCTTGGCGGTGCCATCTATGAAAACCATGATTTGATTCCTGGCAGGTAAGGGGTCCTTCAGTGTTTCTGGCGCTAACGAACAGCTTTGAATTAGTAATTCGCGACGGTTTATGTGCAGGGGTAAAGCTTCTTAAATCCTTACTTATTTTGCTCGAATGCTTAGCATGCTGGCTTACCTGCCTGGATAGTTATATGGCCCGTTTTCACTGGTTGTCCGGTCCCCAACACAATTTCCGTTCATTTTTCTCTCTCGCAATCGTTATCCATGGTGGTGGTCTGCTTCGAACGTGATGACACCCGCGAGACCCAATCCGTAGTTCTAAAGTGCTTCCCACTTTTTGAATTTTTTAGTGAATTTTTTAGTGGTAAAACAGGAATTTTGCTTTACATACTCGAGTTCTTAGTTTCAGCCATACATGTTCGATAAAGGTTTAGGTAAAACAAGTTGCCTATTGGTAGTTATCCAGGTCTAATTTACTTCAGCTGTAGAAAAGTGCTACTTATGACGAACAACAAGTGAAATTTGGCATAAAGAATTTAAGCACGGATAAATATTATTTTAGAAGCAGTAAGTAGATAACTGAAAAAGGTCTTGCCCTTATTTATAGGTATACTGTAGTGGACGATTTACATGTGGTGCCTGGAGCTAAGCTGACAATAGCATCCGGATCAATCTTGGAGTTTCACGATGGTGTAGGGATGTTGGTGCAGGTGGGTGGACTTATCTTAGATGTTAAAGCGATCGAGTCGATTAAAATCCAATTATGCGTTTCACTCAAAATCAGTATTAAAATTAGGGAAAAAATTCTTACGAAAGCTTGAACATGTTGAATTTTTTGAGGAGAACGGAGTCGAACTGTTGTATTACTTTTTACTCAAGTATTTATTACCTCCGAATTTGTCATTCTTCCTGTCAGCGAGCCTTTTCGATGACAAAGGCTTTTTTCTCTTAGGAACTAAGCAGTAATATTTAATAAACTATACAGTACGAAGCTTGTTTTCAGGGAGAACTTTCTAGGACGGAGTTCTTCGCCCCAGACAAGCAAATAGTCTTCACCAGTAAGCCATTCGTTTTACCCAAGAACAAGAACATTCGTCTGGTTGATGATGACGGAAACGATGAAGTGACGGAGGGCCGGCTCGAGGTCGGCGTTTTATTCGTAGCTTTAATTATCACTCTTTCTATAATCTCTTGAAGTGATTATTCCATAATTCTTTTTTATTAATTCCTTCTTTTCAATCCTTATTACGTTTGTTGAACACAGGTGTAAATCTGGGAGGCACTTTTGTCCCAACAACTCAATAAGTATTATGCTTTCCTTTTAACCCACTTATGAATGGGAATGAAATTAAAAGATAACGTCACTAATTAATGGATACCCAGGTTTTCGTCGATGGCGCTTGGGGCACTGTTTGTAATCGGTCGTGGACTCCGAAGCTCGCTCAGCTTTCTTGTAACCAACTGGGCTTGGTAGCCGATACTGAGTTCTTCGAAAAAAATAGTCTTCACCAGTAAGCCATTCGTTTTACCCAAGAACAAGAACATTCGTCTGGTTGATGATGACGGAAACGATGAAGTGACGGAGGGCCGGCTCGAGGTCGGCGTTTTATTCGTAGCTTTAATTATCACTCTTTCTATAATCTCTTGAAGTGATTATTCCATAATTCTTTTTTATTAATTCCTTCTTTTCAATCCTTATTACGTTTGTTGAACACAGGTGTAAATCTGGGAGGCACTTTTGTCCCAACAACTCAATAAGTATTATGCTTTCCTTTTAACCCACTTATGAATGGGAATGAAATTAAAAGATAACGTCACTAATTAATGGATACCCAGGTTTTCGTCGATGGCGCTTGGGGCACTGTTTGTAATCGGTCGTGGACTCCGAAGCTCGCTCAGCTTTCTTGTAACCAACTGGGCTTGGTAGCCGATACTGAGTTCTTCGAAAATTGGAGGATTTTTCGCTCGAAAGGAGAGCTACCGATGGTCATGGACAATATTCGCTGCGAGGAAAACGAGGTATTTAGTTACAGCTATCTCCTAGTGTTAATCCGCTATTTCTTGATTGTCTCAATTTCATAGCATACAGATACTTTGAAATGAGCGAGCACTTCAAATATTAGTTGGAAATATGGAGCTATATTGAGCTCTAGTATTTCTCAGTGCTCTCCATCTGGAGCATCATATTTCATGCTACCTTTCCGATAATATTTCTCGTCTTTCGTCGAATATTAAGATCCATCGTCGAAGTCTATTGCCATGGTTCCCTCTTCTAAACATTTCTCATCACCATCTCCAAAATTTTCAAGCAATCACCTAAACTCTAAAATAGGTGCTGCACCACCTCCAAGGCTTCGTCCATGTTTTCAGCCATTTCTCTCCAATAGTGGTTCCTGTAACACTCGTTAGCCTTGTGGCAGTGATGGCCTTCAATGCGAGCAAGGCACTAGTTCTACCTCGCTCCAAGCCATCCAAGCATCCAATAATTACTATGTTGAGAATTCGGTACCACACTTGTCTGCGAAGTGCCTTCCGATTCACAAAGACTGACTAGTATCCGTAGTGAATACCAGGCATCGCCTTAGAACGGCTGTTCCAGGATTCTGGAAAGAACACACTTGACCACCATTAAATCGCATTCATAAAAGTGGATAAAATCCTCAAGCAGTAGTCGAACCTGCACGCAAAAGTTCAAGCACTTTCGTTGGTGGTGCACGCGAGCGAATAGTCCAATCCGAGAACTGCTGGTAAGCGGAAAATATGAAATCTAGGGCCATGTGGAATAAAAAAGTGAAAAAAATAGTCAAATTTGATAGCTCAAAAGGTCGACTTTCCATAAGCCTCGGCGTAATAATAGATTTATCTGTTTATATGTTCCTATGAACTGCTCTCTTTAAAACATCTATACCAACCTCGGGTCGACTAAAAGAGAGCAGTTCGTAAGAACATATCTATAGCCAAATCTGAGCTTATGAAAGGAAACTATCCGAAGGCAGGGTGTAAGATATCAAGAGAAGTGTCTCCTAGTAAAATTATCAGGGACCATCGAGGAAAGTGTTGAATGGTCAGCCGTATAATTGCTATTAAAAACTGAAACGATGATGCATACGTCCATTCCATCCATTCGAAAATGTGCCAAAAGCCGTGTTTGCTCTCCGAATTGTCCATTTTTTGCCTGTATGAAAATTAAGGGGTTCGTGTAGCGCAGTTGTAGGAGGCACCCTGCAATACACAAGACATTGACCCTGGCACTTCAGGCCCACCAAGCCCTTAACCATCCCTCTGGGTTGGCAAATTGGTACCATATCTGTTTATATGTTCCTATGAACTGCTCTCTTTAAAACATCTATACCAACCTCGGGTCGACTAAAAGAGAGCAGTTCGTAAGAACATATCTATAGCCAAATCTGAGCTTATGAAAGGAAACTATCCGAAGGCAGGGTGTAAGATATCAAGAGAAGTGTCTCCTAGTAAAATTATCAGGGACCATCGAGGAAAGTGTTGAATGGTCAGCCGTATAATTGCTATTAAAAACTGAAACGATGATGCATACGTCCATTCCATCCATTCGAAAATGTGCCAAAAGCCGTGTTTGCTCTCCGAATTGTCCATTTTTTGCCTGTATGAAAATTAAGGGGTTCGTGTAGCGCAGTTGTAGGAGGCACCCTGCAATACACAAGACATTGACCCTGGCACTTCAGGCCCACCAAGCCCTTAACCATCCCTCTGGGTTGGCAAATTGGTACCAGTCTTGTGTAGGTGGATAACAACACTGGCTCGATAACATCGGCAGGCATCCTTGAGTCATTGTAAAGGCTAGATATGCATTAAATTACTTGCAACGATGTTTAATGAAATAGGATCCAGGACGCATCACTCAGCGATAGATCAATCCCGAGAACTTCATCCTTTATCTAATTTAAGCAACACAAATTCTAGGTGGACTTGACGCGTTGTCGTCATGACGGAGCGACACACAATGTTGCCGCTGGCTGTCGACCAACCGAAGTCGTCGGTGAGTTTAGTTGAGCTGAGGAATTATTTCTCTAATACACAATCTTCTTCATAGATATTTTATCTAGCCCTTCGTTGTTTGGAGCCTCGTTGGGCAGGCGTACGGTACTCACTTCTTGCCAATCCACCGACTTTTACTGGGCAAACTACAATGAGTAACTGGGTAATCGAAAAGGTACGAAAACTTTGCTGTGATTGTACTGCGCTGAAGATAACCATGTACTTCATCATTGTTCACTGCAATCGCATTTTCAAAAGTATTTGAGTAAACAACAGGTTTTTTTTTATATGGCAGATTTAGTTGAATGCATTTTGTTCACAATAACTTCTATTCGCATTGATTTTAGGCCGGTCTATTCGATTTTCGGGTACCCGAGTTCTCTCCTGCACTTCAGATAGACTGGAACTACCACGTCTTTCATAACTTGAGCATAAAAGTGGGACCATTTTTTACTCGACTTTTCCAGCAAACTATTTGCTGATTTTTTCCAATAATAAAACCGCTCTTCATTACCGAACATGGGTTTTCTTTGTACCCATTTGTATTAAATGTTATTTGTTTTTCCCATAAAAGCCATAATAGAACCAGGTTCTCTTTGGGTGCCTAAACTTTACGAAGCTGTTTTTCACTATCTGCTCAATCAAATAACAGATGGTTTACTTCAGCCGGCTTACTTCAGAGATATATGTGGGAGTTATGAAGACGTGTCCTTCCAACGGTTTACCACCTCGTCGTTGCTGAGAGAGATGTTGCTTGGTGTCGGGCTGCGATGTACAGCTGGGACTCATCCTTTGCAGAGTCTCCCAAGCTGAGAAGGAGTCCGGCGTTTCTATCAGGAAGCCCAGTTGGGGGTAAGCACATACCAAGATCGACCACCGTCTTGGTATCAAACTAGTTGCATGGTGGCAAATCTCCCAGTGATCCACAAAGGCTACGACTGCCTGTGGTGTGACGATCTGCAGCAGACTTTGGCCAGGCGGTGCCCCGGACACCAGGAAAACACCATGACTAAT
>MQTX01000125.1:1385924-1399960 GCA_009735665.1 Angiostrongylus cantonensis | reverse complement strand
ATATATATTTATATATATAAAGTCGAATTAGTTTCTTAGATATTTGCGTAGAGATTCCATTGAGAGGACACTCCAAAAACGATTTCTATCTCAAATTCCTCAACTACTTTCACCTTTTTTTAAATTGACCTATTACAGAACTCATGTGAGACTGACGATGTTTAGAAGAATTTCTTAAGGCTGCAAAAGTCTCATTTGCAGAACAACTTTTGGAATGGAATCGATGTCATCTACAACGACCTCATCAAAAAGCCGGCGATTCGGAAAAGCATTGTGACGAACAATAGACGCAATGGAATGCACCTTCGCTCCGTTGGAATCACTCTTGAAGAGGTGTTTTTTGGCTTTCATGGATTTTTCAAAAGGGCGAAATGAGCAGCAACTTCAAAAGCTCAGTACAAACACTTTTTGGCTTCCGAATCTTCCCAAAAGTGACTATGCATTACAGTGTTGAACATTTGCGGTAGTTCCGAAAGTATACAACAAAGCAGTCCTAGATGCTTCTTAAGTGATTTCTTAAGTACGTATTTTAGATGGCGCTAACGCGATCAGGGCATGCAGGGTTACGGTATAATCCGAAGATCTCAGCGTCGCTGCAAAGAGATATTGTGTCATGGCTGGATATGAGGGAACAACCAGAACTTGAAGCCAACAACATCTATGTCATTCCAAGCGAGAAATACAAGTATATTGAGGTGGAGGAGGCGTTTTGATCACTGTTTTTTACCGAATGTGAAATACGAATCGTAATATAGCAGTGCTTCATCTCCTAGATGGGTACAAGACATGGGCATGTTGGGGGTCGCGTAGTAAAAAAAATTCTTCGCGTTTTTTCTTGTTTTAATACAGAAACAGAAATTTTCCGGTGTAAAAACACTATTCTTCTTTTCATTATCGTTGCTTCGAAATATTTTTTATTTCTCCAGAGAGGGTCATCGAAGCTTCAAAGCCTGCCTAGGGCGGTGTTTTGCAAATATCTTAGCATCATTTTGCTTGTATTTCATTCATGGCTGGATATGAGGGAACAACCAGAACTTGAAGCCAACAACATCTATGTCATTCCAAGCGAGAAATACAAGTATATTGAGGTGGAGGAGGCGTTTTGATCACTGTTTTTTACCGAATGTGAAATACGAATCGTAATATAGCAGTGCTTCATCTCCTAGATGGGTACAAGACATGGGCATGTTGGGGGTCGCGTAGTAAAAAAAATTCTTCGCGTTTTTTCTTGTTTTAATACAGAAACAGAAATTTTCCGGTGTAAAAACACTATTCTTCTTTTCATTATCGTTGCTTCGAAATATTTTTTATTTCTCCAGAGAGGGTTATCGGAGCTTCAAAGCCTGCCTACGGCGGTGTTTTGCAAATATCTTAGCATCATTTTGCTTGTATTTCACATAATATCCTACCATAAAAAAGTAAGGGGTAGCAACAAGTAAAAAACTAAACATTCTATTTTGTTCTACCTTTTGTTTTCTGCCTACTACAATTTTCACGGCAGATTACTAAGCGAAATACAACCACAACTTTGCTGAGATATTTGCAAAACTTTGGACCGCAGGGGTCTATGGTGGGGAACGAAACCGTTATTGTCCTTTCCGGGGAGTAACGCGTTCACCACCATACCATGCGGGTCCTTCGTCTTGACTGTCTCTCAGCTAGTTCTATCGATCTTTTGCCATCAGCAATCACCCGTCAATTCTATTTTGTATTAGTCGAAACAAAGCTGCAATTGCTTGAAAATAGCGACGTTGAAATTGAAGCGTTGCTCCACTCAGGTTATCGAAAGCCATCTGAACCAGAGAAAATTTCTCATCGCTAAACCAACATCTGAATGTCCGCTCGGTAGGTTTTCTAGCATCATACGGAACCCCGTGGTCTGCTGTTGCGTTGTTAATTTCTTAATATTTTTCCCAACATCCTTGTCGTATAGTCATTTCTATTAAGTTCCTTTGGAGCGTTGCAATTTCGAGATGAAGCTGCGAGCTAGCGGATTCGGCTACGGTCTACCGGCCAGGATGGCCATTCAAGCAAGTCTTTGCTAAAATTCAACCAGTTTCCGATTACTTGGCCTATTTTTTTGAATTCTAATCTAAAAGATTCATTTAGAGAATATGGTAATTCTTCGAAGAATATGATAATTCGTAATATGTGCATGGTAAAATCTGCTAATCTCCAAACGGTCTACCGCCTACCTGTGGCTGGGAGGTTCTCCTGTGTGCGATGTGCGGCGGTGAGATTCATCCTCCAACAGAGCTCCCAGGTTAAGAAAGAGTCTGACGTTTCCATCAGGAAGCCCAGCTCTGAGTAAGCCGGTACCAGGATACACCGTGGTCCTGCTATCAAACTAGTCTTACGGTGATAAATTACCCTGACCCAGAAGGACAGCGACTGCCTGTGGTGCTGACGACCAGGGACAGACTTTGGCTAGGGCGACCTCGGGACTCCAGCGAATCACAGCGACTAAACCAGCAAAACTCAGAACGAGTGAAAATTATGCAGGGCCCCGCACTAGCAGTGAAGACGGGCCATCCAAGTATTCAAGTAAAGAGAGTACTCTAAAGAAAGACGATTCTTATCCATATTTGATTTCAGTGTCATTCATTATCTCTTAACATATTTATGTACTTTTCCCTTTTTTGTTCGCTTTTTCTTCTAATTGGAACCTTCTAGATAGTTAACATGGTATCGAACATTTCGGATGAGGATGCCGTATTTTTCGATCCTGGAAGCGGCAAGTCCTTTAGTGCCAGAGGCGACTTTGTAAAGGTGGTCCCATTTCTTTTCAATTTGATTATTTACAGGTTTTTAAAATTTGAACCTAGATCAACCCTGTTTTGCAATCATTTGGCTCATTTGGGATATTTGTTAGAAGGATTTAATAATCGAAACTAACCAAGATGCCGCAGTTGTGCCAGTATAGAGCACATTTCTATCGTATTTTTCATTCACCTAATGTATAACAAGCAGAAATCAATAAATCCAAAATTTGTTTACCACTCGTATCACCTGTACTATCGTCAATCACTGGGTAATTCATGCAACCAGCAGTGAAAGCTCCACTCATTCCTGTTCAGTTAATATAAAGATTTGTATTTAAAGTGCTTGCTCGGTGTTACTAAGGTGGTTGATAAGGAATAAATTTAAAAAATAAAAATAATAGGAAAAAAGCCCGCTCAGGCCACTTAACGATCAACTAGAGCCCAGGTGTTATAGGTGATGTTCTGGTTAAATGGCATCGAGTTAGGTGTTCTACGGGTTTTGAGTAATGACTGCAACGCTTCCAGCAGCTTTCCCATGCTCCTTGGTGTTGATTTATCACAAGAAAGAAGGCTTTCAGTTTCCTTTGGTATTCTCTTCTAACATGGTCACCATGCGCTACACTCGGTCCTATGGATCTCCTAAACTCATCGTATTAGTGCTCTTCCTTGATGGTGAGTTGATATCTTGATGAAATCCTCAACCGACATTCTGCTTGAGCTTTTATTGATAGGTTCTTTATGGAAACGTAAATGCGGTCCGAAGGGGTCAGTCCAGTGAAAAATCTGTGAAGGGAACTTTCTTTCTGGAGACTAATCCTGATGTTGTACTTGTTTTCGGAGATCTTAATTTAGCAATGTATCTGGATCTTCGCCACACAACGGCGTGTGGCGCAGTGGTCAGAGGCGCCCTGCAACGCACACATTGGATCGATCCCGCGCCCGTGGCTCACCGAGCCTTCCATCCATCTGGGGTCAGCAAATTGGTACCAAACTTTTCTGGGATGATAGGAGAACTGGCTCGATACATCAGTAGGCCACCGCGTGTCATTTTAAAGGGCAGATATACATTCATTCATCTCTAACGATGTTTGGTGAAGTCGAATACATGGAGCGTCCCTAAGGAATTGATCAACGCCGACAGCTTTATCCTTTTTATCCTTTTATCTGGATTTTCGCCTAACACAATACGTGTACATGTAGTGATCTTTTGTCTCATTTTTCTTCACTTTGATTCTTTCTTATCATACTATATTGTGCCACTCAACCGACATTCTGCTTGAGCTTTTATTGATAGGTTCTTTATGGAAACGTAAATGCGGTCCGAAGGGGTCAGTCCAGTGAAAAATCTGTGAAGGGAACTTTCTTTCTGGAGACTAATCCTGATGTTGTACTTGTTTTCGGAGATCTTAATTTAGCAATGTATCTGGATCTTCGCCACACAACGGCGTGTGGCGCAGTGGTCAGAGGCGCCCTGCAACGCACACATTGGATCGATCCTACGCCCGTGGCTCACCGAGCCTTCCATCCATCTGGGGTCAGCAAATTGGTACCAAACTTTTCTGGGATGATAGGAGAACTGGCTCGATACATCAGTAGGCCACCGCGTGTCATTTTAAAGGGCAGATATACATTCATTCATCTCTAACGATGTTTGGTGAAGTCGAATACATGGAGCGTCCCTAAGGAATTGATCAACGCCGACAGCTTTATCCTTTTTATCCTTTTATCTGGATTTTCGCCTAACACAATACGTGTACATGTAGTGATCTTTTGTCTCATTTTTCTTCGCTTTGATTCTTTCTTATCATACTATATTGTGCCAGTTTCAGCTGAAGAATATTTGGATCGCTTCGTTCATCTCTATCACTCCGTTGTAGAGGACAATCAGTACGGGATAAGTTCGGTCCACTACAATAATTTATCCTACTGCGATGGCGCAATCACCAACCGAAGGAACCACGACAAGTTATGGTTCCAGAAGGTCTATCCGATTCGTCATTTATTCGAAGTTCAATCATATCTAAGCGTCGTTATTTTTTTTACTTTACCTTTTTTATATTGTTGTATATTGTACAATAGTCATTATTTTTTGCTACTTAGTTAAACTCTGTAGTTTTTATAATCTGTCAAAAGCTTTCATCAGCTCCAATATTGACGAAAGCTCGTGACTTTCCAAAGAATCCTTTTTCCTAGTTTTCTAAAGTTGGCTTGGTACACACGCAACGCACTGGTTCGACCCTGCTCTGCGCCAACCAAGCCTTCCATCGCTCCAAGTTCGAGACATTGCTACCATACGTCTCAGGGATCAACTCTCTCTCTCCCTCTCTCTCTCTCTCTCTCTCTCGCTCTTCAATCCTGAAAAGCTGGTGACTCCCTGCCACGATAGCAAAAGCATCCCAGGATTCCAGGCAGATCTGCTCGCCTAAAATCCAGTAGCTTTCATAAAGAATCCAGAAAATCCTCAAGCAACAAGTGTACCCACTGGCAGAAAACGAAGGGCCTTCATGGGTAATGGATTGGGGGGAACGAGTCGAATAGAAAGAGGAGAATTGCTAGGGTCCTCGCAGTGCGTGGTACTGGATCATGTAAAATAAATTCTTAACAAGAGAAATTACGGGCTACTTACATACTCTTCCCCTTCACCAATTATCTTCTCGATTTTGAGAATTCTGCTTTTTATTTCTTCCTGTATAGAATGCACACTTCCGATAAGTAAATGAATAAAAAAGGATAAACCTCTTAGCGTTGATCTGTCCCTGAGCGATGCGCCATGCATTTGACTTCATTAAGCACCGTTGGAGGTGATTAAATGCATATCTGACTTTCACAATGACTCGCGGTGGCCGGCCGATGTATCGAGCCAGTGCTGCTATCCTCCTAGACAACGCTGGTACCAATTTGTCGAACCCGGAGGGATTGAGGGCTTGGTGAGCCTGGCGGGGGAATCGACGCCATGCGTATCGCATGGGAGATCCGACTACTGCCCCACAAGCACTCCGATATGTAGTGTAAGTTAAAGCTCTCGACCAATCAAACGAAAAAATAACAAGGTAACCAAACAGGAAGAGATCGAGAAAGCGTGGAGGCCTTCATTCCCAATCGAAATAGGTGAAACAGACTATTTTCAGGTTAATTTCACTCGGAATGCTGAAGCCGTCATCTGGATCCACTCTCCGCAGCACGAAGTCCTTCCGAATACTCCCATTTCAGAGGTAACAGCTTACTCCTGTCATAATTTTTAGCGTTCTTGCACCACTTGCACTGCAAAACATGCTTATCGATCACGTCCTACAACACCACTCAGCAGTCATAAGCTTTTCACTGATTCATTCTTTCATTTGCAGATTAGCTATCACCTGGACAACTGTTCTGTGTCAAACAATCGGGGTCCAGTGATCGAGACTCATCGCGACCTCTTTGCTTCGGCGAACGTCTTCCACTGGAACATTTGGTGCGTTATTTTGAATCCCAACTTTCGAATCTATTTTCTCGAATTTTCGATTCTCAACTACTTTCATTTGTCTAAACGTGGTACTTCTATTCATATTTTACAAGGTTGTCTAGTATTAAATGGCCAATTTTTAATGGAAGGCCCCAAGTGGTACACATGTTAACTGTCTTTTAATGAAGGCAAGAGAAGTTACAGCCAGTAGACCTTTTTTAAAATGCAACAACTCTGAATACCCTACCAATATAAGAATCTGGATTTTTGATAAGACAACCTGTATCACCTGCAGTCCCGTTGATCGTTGAGTGAAGGCGTCTATAAATCTTCCATTTCTCCCTCTCGCGTGCAAAAATAGCCCTGTGGTTTCTGTTCGCTCTAGGAACTCGTTGAGCATCATATCTTTCCTCTAGGCTTTTCGTGAAGAACTCTGACCATCGGGTCGGTGGTCTTCCTGCAGTACGTTTGACATCCCGAGGAATCCAGTCACTAACGGCCCTTGTCCATCGGTTATCATTCATGCACTACACTTGACACCACGGGGAATCCGGTCACTAATAGTTTTTGTCCACCGGTTATCATTCATACGCATTACGTGTCCGGCCCACCTCATCTTCGACTGTTTGGCGTATAGAACGGCGTCTTTGATTTTTGATCGTTGACGCAGGTCGGAGCTTCGGATCCCATGCCTTACTTGTGTGAAACGGGATACTCCTAGCATCGTCTTTTCGATTGCGCGTTCGATAACGCTGAGTGATCTCTCATCCTGCTTACGCAGCGACCAGGTTTCTGACGCATACGTTAGGGCAGGAAGAACCGTTGAGTCGAAAAGGTGGGCACGGAGTCGGGTGTTCTTTGTTCTGTTCACTACATCCTCGATGCTCTTGAAAGCTCCCCAAACCGCTCGCTTCTGTTCAGCTCTGGAGCTAAGTCATTCATCATAGTGATTTCCCGACCTAGATGGACAAACGACCTAGCAAACGAAACCAATCCGTTCTTCATGAACATCGTTTTCTTGAGATTTAGTCGAAGACCAATCTTTCCACACGCTTTATTAAAGTCCGCAAGCTTTCATTCCCATTGGCTAGTGTTTGGTGTTATAAGGACGATGTCATCAGCAAAGCGAAGATTTCTGCCGACCATCGATTTTCACTTCCATATTATCCCATTCCAGTGTTCGCATGACGTTCTGGAGAGTGGCGGTAAACAATTTTGGCGAGGTTGTATCGCCTAGCCTAATTCCTCTTTTGACTTTGACGTTAATATCGTTGTAGAATGGTGAAGTTTTGGTTGTGATATTTTTGTACAGCTCACGAAGAATCTTCACGTACTGAGTAGGGACTCCATGACAACCAAGGGCTTCCGTGACTGCTTCTGTCTCAATTGAATCAAGGCTTCTCTAAGTCGATGAAAGTGAGACAAAGCGGTCTTTTGTGCTCTCGCCATGATTCAGTGAGCTTTGTTATCGCGTGAATGTGGTCCATCGTACTAAATCCTTTTCGAAACCCTGCTTGCTCACATGGCTGTCCTTCGTTCAGTGAACTGTCAAGCCTGTTTAAGATGACTCGAGTGAAAAGTTTGTAGACGACAGACAACTAGCAGATTGGGCGATAGTTCCCTATATCGTGTAGGTCACCCTTCTTGAACAACAACACGGTCTTGCTGGTCTTCCACTTACTAGGGTCCTTGCATTCAGACTGGTAACGTGAGAAGAGCCGAGCCAGTGTGCTTACGAGGACTGGCGGAAGGTTCTTCAGATGTTCTGATCTTATCCTGTCTTGACCTGGTGCTGTTCGATTTTTCACCGACCAAATGGCATGTCGATAGTACGATTACAATATTGGAAAAACGACAACTTTATGCCAATTTACTGAATCTCATTGTTGAAGATGTGAAATGTTATTGTTCCCCAAGGTTGTTGACCCTGTGAGTTTCAAAATGCTCGTTAAAGTCTTTTTTTGCCACTAAGTTTACAATATTGAAGCTTGAACATTGAAGATGCTTAGGTCAAATACGTTTGTGAACAATTCGAACAGCGGTGTGGCGATTCGACTTCCGGACACGTACGACCTGTTAGCCAAGCTCGAGCACAGTTTTTGGGTAGGTACGAACCCAACCACAACTGAATATAAACGCTAAATCAATTCTGAGCGACAACACGAGTACTAAAATGAAGGAAGTAGTGTTTTGACTTCATTATTATGAATAATTATCTTATAGTAGTTTGTGCACCGACGAAAATCTTGGTCTTTGAACGTTGAGAAGTGACATTAGAAAGGCGATTCTTCGTGCAAATAGTTGTGTAGTTTTTTTCATGAGGGATTTCTTTCACCAGAGGCGAGCTATTTTGCGTGTTGTCTCGGTCGTCACTAATGGAGATGGAGCTAGGGAACCCTAGTGTCACCTTTCGTCTTGGCTTCTCGTTTCAGAAGTGTTTTATGATTGTAGCTTCTCCAGAACTGGAAAGCTGTTTCAGATGACGGAGAATCGTTTCGAGAGCAACGACGGCTTCTACGTGCTACTCGATGGATACTACACATTTGCGAACATCTCTTCTAACAACTTCACTGATAATTTTTCCAAACGAGGCCTGCTTGAAGTGAGAGGCATGGAGAAGAAGCTGATCGTCGAACGCAATCGATTCCTCACCAATCAGGTGTGCGATTCACTCATTTGCTTGAGAACCGCAATCTGTTAAGTATTTTTTATCTGTTATGATGCTTATGAGGACAATTAGCGATGATATGATCATAAGTTGGAGCTCAGATCACTTCTTTTTCGTAATTGAAAATCCCACTTGCCATGAAAAAAGTAGTGTTCACTAGGTCGACTTTCTATTAAACTCGACATTAGATTATAAGTATCTCTTAAAGAAAAGCAGTATATTGATTCTTTTAAATATTTTTACATTGCAACAATGAGGTAATTGCAAAACTCCCGCCCGCAGGTGTCTGCGGTGATGATCGAAGCTGTTATTACCATTTCCAGGAAATGCGCCCAACAACACTCCATGCGGATCCTTTGTTTCGCCTTTCTATCAGCCAGTTTTCTGTCTACCAATCCCGCTTACGGGCAATCGCTGATGGCACTGGTAGATAGAAAACTAGCTGAGAGAAAGGCGAGAGACCCGGATGGTGTGGTGGTGAGCGCGTTAGCCCCCCGAAAGGGTAATTACGTGTTCGGTTCCCACCGCAGATACCTGCGGTCTGGAGTTTCGCAGATATCTCAGCACTATTGTGGTTGTATTTCACATAATACCCGCTTGTGAAAAATTGTAGTAGACAGTAAATTAAGAAGTTGACAATGTATGCACTTCTGTATACATATTTTGAAGACAAATATGCCTTTCTATTTTCTTCGTTGACACCTTGTTTATAAGCTTTGACAGTTCTGTCAGTATTCTCCAGTGCTGCTTTTGCATTTTACAAATGTAGAAAGCTGTGAAACTATAAAAGAAACTTATTGAATCGGTTCCAGGTACGATGGCTGCTAAGGATGGCGATTACCTCACAATCTGTTCGGAATATCCTCGTTAGCGCTTATATTCAATACAACTACTTCCTGCACAATCATTTCATAAAGGTTGGTTGATTCCTTTCTGAATGAAACAACTTCAACTGCTTTGATCTCAAGTGGCAATTGTACCGAACCAGACACCTATGAAAAGTCCGGTTTTTGGCTATCATCAAGGTTCTGTCGAGTATAGTAGATGCTGGTAGCAATGCGGTGGCGACAGCGTTAAAGCCAACTACTTCATTAGTATTGAGTTTATTTTCAGAATTATTTCCTGACACGATGTCGCCATTAACGCATTCCTTAAATTGTATAAATTGTCGCTTCAGTTGATCAGTACGCACCGATCTCATCGAAATTTCGAACTAATCGTTTACTTTGAATCGTCGCGTTTCCAAAATGATGACGTGGTAGCATTAGCTTCGGACATCCCACGTAGTCTTTGTTGCGTTTTCTCAGTGTTTGCCGATTGTGGATATGACTTATGATACTTATCATGTTTGCAATGTTAAATCACAGTAATCCTGTTAATGGTTTACCACCTCATCGTGGCTGTGAGGTGTTCTTGGGTGTGGGGCTATTATGTACAGCAAGGGGGTTCATCCCCCGGCAGGGTCTGCCGAGCTGAGAAGGAGTCTGACGTTTCCATCAGGAAGCCCAGCTAATAGTAAACAAATAAAAGGATCCAATACCATCCTGGTATCAAATTAGTCGCATGGTGGCAACTAGCCGTTTGATCCTTATGATACTTATCATGTTTGCAATGTTAAATCACAGTAATCCTGTTAATGGTTTACCACCTCATCGTGGCTGTGAGGTGTTCTTGGGTGTGGGGCTATTATGTACAGCAAGGGGGTTCATCCTTGGTGGGGCACCGGCAACGACGCTGAGGTGGCTCAGCGCGTTTTCGACTTCGATGACTGGAACACCTTCACTTTGGCGGAATTTAGTCCGTTCTACGTCACTAACGAGCTGTTCATCAATTTCTGGTGGAAACCAAGGAAGGTGAGCACTCTGCTGGGATCTCCTTCATTCAGTCAACAACATAAATTCTGAATTCGTCGTTTTCTCTCTTAGCAATCTCTTAGCGAGGTTGTTAAACAGCATACGTTTACTTCCATACAATAATACACATACAACACAATCGTAGCTGACGTTTCGGTCGATCCTGGATACTATAACATAAATTCTCTTATGTAGCAAATGTTTATAAAAATACTGGGCAATGCTGCTTGCGACCAAAGTTATTATGACGATCAGTGTCAATTGGTCTTTGAAAGACGGCTGAAATGGCCTGTTTATTCCGAAGCTTTCGCCTGAAGTGAATCACTCCTCAGCAGCAGAATAGATTAGTGCGAAGGTTCTTCTTTCAGATTTCTTTTGCTTTCATGTTGGACACTGGCTTGTTTCTTTGGAATTGTTTACAAGTCAGTTATGTATTCCCTTCTGTTCAACGGCCAACGAGATTCTAGGAATATATTTAGAGAAATTTACGATTTGAAACTATTTCGGTAAAAATGAGGACTCTAGGTGCCACGACCGTGCTTACTGTGATAAATTAACTTGCAAGAATAAATTAAAATTGACTTGGAAAGATATCGATAGAGGAGTGCGTTCTTTTAAACACATAGTAGAATTTATTCTCAAATACTTCTATTCTAAACAACTATGTAGCAAGAAGATCAATAAAAAATAAAGCTCTTGTCGTTGATCAATCACTGAGAGATGCACTATGCATTCAACTTCATTAAGCATCGTTGGAAGTGATTGAGTGCATATCTGGCCTCTGCAATGACTCGCGGTGACCTACCGATGTATCGAGCCAGTGCTGCTCTCCTCCAGACAAGTCTGGTATCAATTTGTACACCCCGGAGGGATGGAAGGCTTAGCCAGCCACGGGCGCGGGGATCGATCTCATGTGTGTTGCAGGACGCCTCCGAACACTGCGCCACACGCGCTCCTATTCATGATAATATATGGTAACAACGAATGTTTATTATAAAATGCTGCTGTAGAGGTCAAAGCAATAAAGGTTGTGGTTTTCACATGAAAATAGTAACACTTTGGAGAATGGCCATTATATTTGTGTCGGCTATGTTTTCCTTCTAGGGCCAGTTGGCGAATGCCACATACAGCGAACCGTCGGTTCTTGACCTGAAGGGACGAATGTTCGAATCGAAGAATCTTACGTTGATTCGGGAGAGATGGCATCAATTCCCGCATTACTACAAGGTAAGCATGTATTCTGAGCCTACATAGAAAATTTGGATGCTTATTGTTGTTGTTTTTCGGGTTTCCTTTGTTCTTCTCTTCAAAGAAAAAATGGGTGATAACTGCCTGCGTTTGAGTACTTTTGGTCACTGATTTTTTTAAACTTGCTATAACCGTTGAAAGTGTTTTGAGCCGTGTAATTTCAACCTTCCAAAAGACTAAAGTCCACCAAAGCTCATCTGCAATTTGTTAATGGCATTACATGAGAAGGGTCCGTCGTCCAGTCGATGTTTGGTGAAAATTGCAAACTTCACTCCACTTCAGCCTTTTCGTCCTTATCGTATTACCCGAGACCTAACGATAATGCCCGGAGCGACGTTGTGGATCGAGAAGGGAGTCGAGGTGCATGTCTGGCCGAATGTCCGCATTCTGGTTCTTGGAGATCTGATTGCCGACGGCACCTATTGGGAGCCGATCAGGTAAGAAAACAAGAACACTGAATGCCCCGTAATGAAGTGATTTCGCAGAAATTCGACGTTAAGAAGTAAATAATTAGGGGCAGAGCAGAGTTTATGGCGATGCTCGAGCCGAATCTCCTTGCAATCTTGGAGATAGTGAGCTAAGGCGTTCCCACGTCAATTGGAGGAAATCGTAGGGGATAGGGTTTCACCAGCACCTTGATTCTTGATGAGCACCATAACAGTGAAGAATAAAAAGAACAGCAACTTGACTAGCTAGTACTAATGGTGAAACACTCTGAGCCAAAATTTATGTTCTGGCTGATATACCCGGCTTTTGATGATTTTTTGGTGAAAGTGGACTATGAACAACACCCCAGCGCTGCAGCAAACTACGTTTCTTCTTGCAGGATTTAAATCCGTGCCTTGACTTTATGTAGTGTGTTGAAATGATTATGAATATCAAAGCTTTCTGCTTCAAATGAATGCTTTGCGGTTTAGCAAATGGGAACTGGTTTCTCAACTCGCTTTTAATGGTAAATGTTTAAATAGTATTAATTTAGCGCTAAATCTGACGAAGTGTACTCAAAGTTCCCGTTGCTCTTTCGTCACGATCCTTACTATCAACGTTTTACGATCTCCCTTACCAATGACAGTTCAATGCCAGGTCAAGCTGGGTTCTTGCAGGTAGGAGCAACTTTTATCCCATTCGGTCTCGAAGTGAGTTTACGAATATAACCAGCTCTGCAAACCATAGAGTTTTGTTCCATAGCATTTCTTCTTTTATTGGTCTTGTAATATGCACTCAAATTATTCAATTGCGTATTCTTCATAGAAGGCAATTGGTATCCTACTCTTGATCAAGTCAACTGGAAATCCGCATGGTTTAGCGAAGGCGTTAAGTCAGTGCAGAAAACACTAAAATATTTAGAGCGTAAATTGCCAGATTTTCTTTTAATAGGTCTCAGGATGAGAAAACAGCAGAAGTCGGTCTTTTGTTGGCCTAGCGAACAGCTTCACTGGGCTGACCATGTCAGAGCATTCTGGCATTGTACTACAGTGGAGGCTGTACTTTGAGAATAAATAGGAGGTTGTTATGTAGAGAGTAAGCTTTATTACCACGGATCTCCCTCATATGAGGGATCTCGAGCCGGTTAGTCGCGAGGCTACGTGGCGCGTCCCCAGGTGGCGGATGTGGGGTTAATCGCGGACAAAAGCGACCTTTGCTTCCCTGAGACGCAGGTGGATCCAGGAGATGGGCTCCCTGTTTCTGCTGCGCCGATTTGGCTCGGCCAAAAGCCTGCAATCAAGTGACAGGGAAGTATATGGGAGGTGGTTAGGAGTCGCCTCCAACAAATAAGCTCCATGTCCACTCTGGGAGAGCCTGGCAAGCTACCCGTGAGTTTAACCAGCACCCACGTTCAGAGCCCAGCAAGCTATACGTGGGTATCAAATATGCTAAACACAGTAAAAAAAAAAAACGGGCCTCATTCCCCTGACCCCGAAAGAGCCCCAGTTTCGCAGCGTTGGGTAGGACGAGTACGAAGAGGTTGTTAAAATCTCAGGGCCAATGGAAGCTGCCTGGATCAAGAACTATGGTGACGATCTGTACCTACAACGCACGTACACTTGCATCCGAGTCCTCGA
>MQTX01000125.1:1362977-1380927 GCA_009735665.1 Angiostrongylus cantonensis | reverse complement strand
ATATAATATAATGTGGAATATTAGAGATCAATCAATGACTCCAGTGGCAAGAAGAGTTTTTAATGTTTTTTTTCAGTGATTAAATGTAATTAGGAAGTTTCAGAGGAGTGCTCGTTTAGTACGAATGGTATTCATCTCTTTGGCAACATATCGACTTCTTCGCATGCGGTGCAGCTTCATCTCCATAATACTATGGTATGCTACTGGGCAGGATTCTCGTAGATAATTGTCATATCACGAGTTACTCACAGCGTAGAAATACGGAGATGGTCAGAATTATTTAAGGACAAAAATGTCAACAAGCGTTCGTTTAGAGGAGAATGAACAGCAATTAGAGTGTAGAAATTTCTAGTTTGTGCTTTTCCGCGGTAACTCACTAGCCCATAATCGTGGAGGTCTACTTGTGTCTGCCCAGTCTTCCTCAGCTGTTGCACGTTTGAATGCTGTCATTAAGAACAACCTTTTTTCGTGGAACTCCAACAGCACAGCTCTTGAACTTTGCGGCAACAACTTTCAGGCAGGTTAAATTTTTAGCTTTCTGCCGCCCGATCACATTTTCAAACGGAAAATTTATCTGTTGTTCTTCCTTAGCAGGCAAATCTCATTGGGCTTAATTTATGAATATAACTTCAATGATGCTGAGGTCTTTGCAAAACTCCGGTTCCCAGGTGTCCGCGGTGGGGAACGAACGCGCTATTGTCCTTTCCGGGGAGTTACGCTTTCACCACCACACCATGCAGGTCCTTCGTTTGTTACTCCCTGGAAAGGACAACAGCGCATTCGTTCCTCACCGCAGACACCTGCGGTGCGGAGTTTTGCAAAGATCTGAGCATCACTGAACTTGTATTTCGCAATATACCCTACCATTAAAAAGAGTAGTCAATGAATAAAACGGTTAAGTTTGTGAATATAGTCCCCATTACGGTATAATATTGAAATGTCCTTACTTCACTACGTTCTGTTGGTATTTCATTGTGGTGCTCTTCCTACAGGGCGCGTGTGGCGCAATGGTTGGAGGCGCCACTGCGGCACGCACGTGAAATGCGTCCATGGCCCACCAAGCCTTCCATCCTCCCGGCGTCGGCAAATTGGTACCAGACTTGTCTGGGAGGATAGCAGCACTGACTCGATATATCGGCAGGCCACCGCGAGTCATTGTAAAGGCCAGATATGCATTCAATCACCTCCAACGATACTTAATGATGTCGAATGCATGGCGCATCCCTCAGGGATTGATTAACGCCAGCAGCTTTAGAGCTTTAGCTTTTTAGAGCTCTTCCTACGCATTGGCACCGTCTATGCTGTATTTCACTTTCATGAGCATTGGCAGCACTTATAGGTCGACTTTTATTTTCAATTTATTCCACCCCTCCCAACCGTTTGCCGCTACATCGTAGCTGGGAGGTGTTCTCTCAGGCTGAGAAGGAGTCTGGCGTCTGGCATTTCCATCAGGAAACCTAGCTAAAAGTAAACCAATACCAGAATCTACCACCGTCCTGGTAACAAACTTGTCGCATGATGGCAAATTTCCCTTTGATGCACTAGGACGGCGACTGCCTGTGGTGGTGACGACCCGGGGCAGACTTTGGTAGTGTAGAAATTTCTAGTTTGTGCTTTTCCGCGGTAACTCACTAGCCCATAATCGTGGAGGTCTACTTGTGTCTGCCCAGTCTTCCTCAGCTGTTGCACGTTTGAATGCTGTCATTAAGAACAACCTTTTTTCGTGGAACTCCAACAGCACAGCTCTTGAACTTTGCGGCAACAACTTTCAGGCAGGTTAAATTTTTAGCTTTCTGCCGCCCGATCACATTTTCAAACGGAAAATTTATCTGTTGTTCTTCCTTAGCAGGCAAATCTCATTGGGCTTAATTTATGAATATAACTTCAATGATGCTGAGGTCTTTGCAAAACTCCGGTTCCCAGGTGTCCGCGGTGGGGAACGAACGCGCTATTGTCCTTTCCGGGGAGTTACGCTTTCACCACCACACCATGCAGGTCCTTCGTTTGTTACTCCCTGGAAAGGACAACAGCGCATTCGTTCCTCACCGCAGACACCTGCGGTGCGGAGTTTTGCAAAGATCTGAGCATCACTGAACTTGTATTTCGCAATATACCCTACCATTAAAAAGAGTAGTCAATGAATAAAACGGTTAAGTTTGTGAATATAGTCCCCATTACGGTATAATATTGAAATGTCCTTACTTCACTACGTTCTGTTGGTATTTCATTGTGGTGCTCTTCCTACAGGGCGCGTGTGGCGCAATGGTTGGAGGCGCCACTGCGGCACGCACGTGAAATGCGTCCATGGCCCACCAAGCCTTCCATCCTCCCGGCGTCGGCAAATTGGTACCAGACTTGTCTGGGAGGATAGCAGCACTGACTCGATATATCGGCAGGCCACCGCGAGTCATTGTAAAGGCCAGATATGCATTCAATCACCTCCAACGATACTTAATGATGTCGAATGCATGGCGCATCCCTCAGGGATTGATTAACGCCAGCAGCTTTAGAGCTTTAGCTTTTTAGAGCTCTTCCTACGCATTGGCACCGTCTATGCTGTATTTCACTTTCATGAGCATTGGCAGCACTTATAGGTCGACTTTTATTTTCAATTTATTCCACCCCTCCCAACCGTTTGCCGCTACATCGTAGCTGGGAGGTGTTCTCTCAGGCTGAGAAGGAGTCTGGCGTCTGGCATTTCCATCAGGAAACCTAGCTAAAAGTAAACCAATACCAGAATCTACCACCGTCCTGGTAACAAACTTGTCGCATGATGGCAAATTTCCCTTTGATGCACTAGGACGGCGACTGCCTGTGGTGGTGACGACCCGGGGCAGACTTTGGCCAGGCTGACCTCGGGACTCTGAGCAAGCACAACGGCTGAATCAGCAAAACTCCGAAAAATAGAGAATGGGCCGGGGCCAGCACAATCGGTGAGAACGGGCCATATCCAAACATCCAAATAGGTAAATCTTCCCACTAGCTGCACAGAAACTGTTTGAAGTTTCATGTATGATGCGTGCTGAGGTTAAAAGACAACAGGTTGTATTGGACTTTCATCTTACCAGTAGAGGTGGATCAGTTTTAGAGGGGTCTTTTCAATTTCTAGCTGCTACGTTTTGCGGTCTTCTCTTTTGTCCCGTTATATTATTCTGTTTGGCTTTACAAAATATAGAGACATCTAGTTGAGGAGGTATTTCCACTTTGAGGAGGCTAAACAAAGAAGATTACAACTATCGTCTGAGTACAGGTTTTGATTTCAGATGGTAACTATGCTGAACAACATCATCTCGTACAACTACGCTGTCTACCATGACACAGTGAAAATTCACGATATGTCGGTGAACCTGACTCGTAACCTGTTCTTCGCCAACACGGGGCTGCATACGGTTGATTCTCATGGGTGAGAAGGCTTTTCGTATTCCTATCTTTTCTTTTTATAAATGCATACATCGAATTCATTCGTTGATTAGAAGGATAGCCGACATGAGTGCAATCAGTAAATTCAATCACTTTTAACGGAGGAAGGGTTATAGCTGAACAAACCTGCTGTGTCAAAAACACTTTCGTATGCCGCCTTCTGATGGACGTAGAAATTCATCTTCCTGATGGGTCATAGGTATACGTAGAGACGTCAGAACTTGCAGTTAAGGGGTCATGCTCTACATTTGTTGTTTCTCTGCTGTCGCGAGATTCTATGGCTTAGTTTAGGTTATTGAGATTTTCCTGCAACTCCTGTTCCCACTTGATTAGTTTGTTTGTTTATTTCAACTTCTATCGGTATGCCCACTGGCTGAGAACTGGCTAACTCACTTTTAGCACAACTCATTCTTTAAATAGTATTGTGGCGGCGATGAGGTGAGGTCCAACTTTGTATGAATACCAAGTCGTTGTAAATATTAGTTCTTGTAGCTGCCACGCCCGTCTTTTTTGCGTTTGTCGGTAACAACTTCGAGTTTGGGTTACAATAGTTTATAGAAATGACAACTGTACAATAATAATACCTCGTATGGAGTTAGGTAGGTGTTTACGAGGGAGATTGAAGTGAGAACAAGCAATCTAGTTGAAGGAAGTTAGGTGGGTGTCGGAGTTGGAGCACTGAGGAACTGAGGGACTGGATGAATACAGTCGCACGCTGCCAACACTTGAAAACGAATCCCTATCCCCTCCTTGTCTTACTTTTGTAATCGGTGGAGCTTTGCCAGAGGGAAATAAAGACAGTACTTAGAGAGTGGTTCTAAAGGTTTTTTCTACTAGCACAATCTGGTGGAGCTACATGTGAAAGGGCGCAGCTGCTCATTTGGAAACTTCTTTGGGGCGGCAGATGCTGGAAAGTACATTCAGCTGACTACTGCTGATTCACTGCCCGAATTAGAGGACGACGCTACGAGTTGAATCCATAGGAAATTAAAAACTAGAAGTTGCGAGATTTTAAGATATCAAGAGCAGGTGGTGTAAAAATGCATCAGTGAAATTATTTTGTATAGAGAATGAGGTGCTTAGATGGGCGATAATAACTGCACATCCCTTTAGCGCCTTTCAATCTTTCAGTGGCAATTTGACAGATGATGATGAGAAAGAACATTCAGTATAAGTTTGCTCCGATTTTACAGCATCTATCTCTTCCAGGTACTCTCGGATCACTTCGGAGGTGCAAACGTTCCTCTACAACAATTTTGAGGAAAATATCGCCCTTGGCCACGGCCATCAATATCTGGTATGTCAATAAAATCATTATTGTCATAACGATCTCCTGAAAGCATTGTCAGGAATCCAGCGTTCTCATTTCGTTCTTCCGGTCTTTAAGAACGTTCTGAAGGAAATCTTATGATTTCCACTCTCTCGATTCTAGGAGCAATATGGTTTTCTTCCCGAAAAAGAGCATGACGAGTTCCTTCGTAGACCCAGAAGACAGGTTGGTTTCTATCTCTACGAAATGTTAGTGTTTAATCCTACCTCAGTGATGTCTAGCTAAAATAACACTTATTGTTAAGAGGTTCATTTAACAAGAACCTGAAAGACATTTAAGACATTTATGAAAAGTTTCTAAATTTCTTTTCACAAGGAATCCCAAGGGCGTCATTTTGGGGCTGGAAATACGAGGCAAGTCGACAGACTTGGTGAAAAAATTGACAACGAGGAAAGTTTTTATGAAGAGCAGTATTCTGGAACATACATATGCACTTCATCGCTACTTGTACAAGCCGTTATCTGTGTAGGGTGAGGGAATTGCATAGTGGTTAACGATGCTGTCTATAAATAAACCAGGAGCTAGTTGGAAACAACCAATGCCGTTCTGCACTCCACATGGGAACGCCTCAGTTCGGCTATGTGTAAGTTCGCAAGGAGTATCGATTCCACCAGCATTCTAGGAGATTCATAAAGAAGCCGAAAGACTATCTCTCGAAAATGAGTTTTCTTCTTCATAATGAAGCATTGTTCCTAAAATCCTGATATAATCGTGCTAGGCCGTTTCCAGATGCATTAGAGGGAGTGGGCATGTACGAAAAAGTCCGGTATCAATTTTGCGATCTCGGAGTCAGCTGTCCCATTGGAGGGGAAAAATTCATGCTATCAATAACTACCTAGGTACATAGATATCTTTCGCACAGTCGTTGATCAAACGGCTTCATATCGAGATTTCTACTAGATTCGCTTTATTGCAGTCATCACCAGTAGATGTGTAGTGTATTTCTGCGTCTCTACGGTAGCGTTTTATGGATATGTCTTCCTCTCCCTCGATATTTTGAATGCTGTTCAAACGTCTTTCTTTCTTGGGATTCCGTGATTGTCATGTTCTAGTGTTCTGAGCTCGTCACTACAGGCATTCTGCCTTTTTCAGTAGAAAAGGGGCTTGCTACTCTGTAACGCGTATTACTGCAGTACGGCAGTAAATCTTGTTAGTAGCCGATCAGCAGCCTGAGGACGACGCTACGAGTTGAATCCATAGGAAATTAAAAACTAGAAGTTGCGAGATTTTAAGATATCAAGAGCAGGTGGTGTAAAAATGCATCAGTGAAATTATTTTGTATAGAGAATGAGGTGCTTAGATGGGCGATAATAACTGCACATCCCTTTAGCGCCTTTCAATCTTTCAGTGGCAATTTGACAGATGATGATGAGAAAGAACATTCAGTATAAGTTTGCTCCGATTTTACAGCATCTATCTCTTCCAGGTACTCTCGGATCACTTCGGAGGTGCAAACGTTCCTCTACAACAATTTTGAGGAAAATATCGCCCTTGGCCACGGCCATCAATATCTGGTATGTCAATAAAATCATTATTGTCATAACGATCTCCTGAAAGCATTGTCAGGAATCCAGCGTTCTCATTTCGTTCTTCCGGTCTTTAAGAACGTTCTGAAGGAAATCTTATGATTTCCACTCTCTCGATTCTAGGAGCAATATGGTTTTCTTCCCGAAAAAGAGCATGACGAGTTCCTTCGTAGACCCAGAAGACAGGTTGGTTTCTATCTCTACGAAATGTTAGTGTTTAATCCTACCTCAGTGATGTCTAGCTAAAATAACACTTATTGTTAAGAGGTTCATTTAACAAGAACCTGAAAGACATTTAAGACATTTATGAAAAGTTTCTAAATTTCTTTTCACAAGGAATCCCAAGGGCGTCATTTTGGGGCTGGAAATACGAGGCAAGTCGACAGACTTGAAAAGTTTCTAAATTTCTTTTCACAAGGAATCCCAAGGGCGTCATTTTGGGGCTGGAAATACGAGGCAAGTCGACAGACTTGGTGAAAAAATTGACAACGAGGAAAGTTTTTATGAAGAGCAGTATTCTGGAACATACATATGCACTTCATCGCTACTTGTACAAGCCGTTATCTGTGTAGGGTGAGGGAATTGCATAGTGGTTAACGATGCTGTCTATAAATAAACCAGGAGCTAGTTGGAAACAACCAATGCCGTTCTGCACTCCACATGGGAACGCCTCAGTTCGGCTATGTGTAAGTTCGCAAGGAGTATCGATTCCACCAGCATTCTAGGAGATTCATAAAGAAGCCGAAAGACTATCTCTCGAAAGAAACACAGAAAGATTCTAGAAGACCTTTGTGGACGACTAATGCGAGGAAAATGAATCGAATGCGAGAAGTGCGGAGATCCGTTTGGTAGATTTGATAGCGTGTCATGCAGTAAATAATGGTAATTATTTGAGCATTTGTTGTTAATCTGAAATATTTGTTTAAGGTGATAACACAAGAAGGTATTTCATTCGACTGGTGGACCCATGTGGGAACGGAGAGCGAAAGATATCGCAGCACCATACTGGGTGAGCTCAAGAGCTTATTTCAGCATGGATTCTGGCTTATGTAAACGTAATTCGGTGGGATAAAAAGTGTCCTGCTTGAGATCTATTGGTCGTATAGGGAGTTAATACATTGTTTCTTTATCGACTTATTTAACCTCGACATCAGTAATCAGCATCTTGATTGGTTATTAAGTTTACGCGATGTCACAACATTTTATTGTAGCTAACCTTTCAGAGTTATCGTTTTTTTCATAGTTGCAATGGTCATCTGACTACAACAGTTATTCTTTTAAAATCAGTCATTTTCTTTTGGTGTTTCATGCATTCAATTTGACTCGATACGACTACGGAGACTCTACAAAGAATAATTGCAATGGAAACCTAACTCAGATATAACTTCAATGATGCTGAGATATTTGCAAAACTCTGGACCGCAGGTGCTTGTGGTGGGGAACGAACGCGCTATTTTCCTTTCCGGGGAGTAACGCGTTCACCACCACACCATGCGGGTCCTTCGTTTCGCCTGTCTCTCAGCTCGTTCTATTGATCTTTTGCCATCAGCAATCACCCGTCAGTGCGATTGATCTGGAGAGCACAAATCGGTAACGAACTCAGTTAAGCTGAGGCTGCAGTTATAATCACAGTTTTAACGTACCTGCGGTCCGGAGTTTTGCAAATATCTCAGCATCATTAAAGTTATATTTCACAATACATAACCTGCCATTAAAAAGAGTAGGCAGTAATTTATAAGTCAAAATTCTAACGCAAATAATTGCGGCTTTGAACAAATCACTGAAAGATCAAAAAAGCTCCCGACGTTGATCAATCTCTGTGGGATGCGCCATGCATTCCATTTCATTAAGCATCGTTGGAAGTGATTGAATGCATATCTGGCCTATACAAAGACTCGCGTTGACCTACCGATGTATCGAGCCAGTTCTTCTATCCTCCCAGACAGACAAGTCTGGTACCAATCAGCTGACCCCAGATGGATGGAAGCCTTGGTGGGCCAATGGCACTGGAATCGATCCCATGTGTATTGTACGGTGCTTCCGATCACTGCGCTACACGCACCCTATCGTTGAAACATTAGCCTTAATAAAATGTTGCAACAACCTCCTCAGTAAAGCAACTTGTCACGTCATCGCATGACTGCGACCATCAGTAGAAGACGCCGAGTAGCTTTTCTGTGCGAATCAAAATGGCTGAATTTCTTAAAAACAGTTCGTGAATTACATCACTGAAGAACCACATTCTATGAGACAGTGGTCTTAGATCCCAACTCGATGCATTGCGTTCATTATCGCTTCCGGCATCCAATCTCCTCAGTCGAACTACATAGATGACCCGTGTTGTTCACTACGTCTCGTTGAGATGTCCAGTTTTTATGTCTAAAATGATTCAGCGAATGGGTATCAGGCGATATGTTTACATGGAATTCCGGGATACTTGTACTGCGACGTTATAGGGTCTTCAACAAAGGTAGTCGCCTGCATTTTGTGGGTCGAAGTGAGGCTGTTCCATTGGGAATAGAATTAGTTCAGCAGTTGGGCAAACAGAATCTCCGGTTACCAATTCTGCTCATAAACGTATCCAGATGTAGCGAGCTCTTATATCTTTTTACACTTACTTATTTACTTACTTTCTTACTTGGACACTTGGATAGCCCATCCTCAGTGGTTATGCGGGCCCCAGCATAATCCCCATTTTCTCGGAGTTTTGCTGGTTTAGCCATCGTAGTTCCCTGCAGTCCCGAGGTCAGTCAGGCCAAAGTGTGCCCCAGGTCGTCACCGTCACAAGTAGTCGCTGCCCTTGTGGATCAGAGGGGGATTTGCCACCATACGACTAGTTTGGTACCAGAACGGTGACGGATCATGCTATTACGTTACTTAGTTGGGCTTCCGGATGGAAGCGCCGGGCTCCTTCTCAACTTTGGAAACCCTGCCAGGGGATGATTCCCCATGCTGTACAACGCAACCCGATAACCATGAACACCTCCCAGCCACAGTGAGGCGGTAAACCGTTGGAGGCTACTCCTACTGAGCGAAATCTTTCTCGAAGTATATGAAATTGGTCCCGAGTTCTTGTTAGCATATATAAATACGTAAAGCTGTCTTTTTTCTCCACTGATACAAAAATCACTAAAATTATGGCCTCTTTGTGGTTGATGGTGACCCTGAGTGTTTAAATAAGGAGGCGCAGTCCTGTCAGGATACTTAGCGTAAAGATATGTTTAACATTTCCATCTGGAAGCTCTGCTAGGAGTAAGCATGCGCCACTACACAGCCCGGCGAATTCTCCACAAGTTCCTTCTTGGCAAAAGAATAAATTAGAGCATCATACCAGAAGGTGTGCTGCATCAATGTGTTACGAGTAAAGGCTTTCTCTGGTCTAGTAGAGTTATTGTGCAGTGGTAATAGTGCCGCTGATTACGAGCCAGATCGTGGTTCGACCCCGCTTCGGGTCCACCAAGCCCCTCTTCTCTTCAGGGTCGGGAAACTAGCAGATCCGTTTGGAGTCAGCCTATCCCCTCCAGTCTGGTTGGGAACGCCCTTTCGCAGCTACCCAGGCTTCCAAGGGAAATTTACCCCTATTCAATGTTCTTTACAACGAAGACGAAGATCGAACACACGCGAAATGTTTGGGGGCTTTCAGGGATTGTGGTTACGGGGAAACTGATCAAATGCACGATTTGCTAGGATCTGCACAACCCTTGTTTTCGGACAATGTAAAGAAATAGTTTTTAAAAAGTGGATCTGAAGATCAAAGGGTTTGCGCAAGTCATAGAATTAAATATTAAATAGAAAGTGTGCGCTTTGGTTTACTCAGTTCTTTCTTTACGCGTTTGTGTTTTCACGGCTTTATGTTATCTTTTAACAAATACGCATTGAATTACCTCCTTTAAGACTTTTTATTATTTCTTTCTGTGCAATTCGTTAGTAGCATATCCTTAGTGTAAAAATTGTAGCGGGAAGCTCTCAACAACACTTCAGAGGAAACGTGTTTAACGACAAGAAGAACTCTTACGAGCTGACCACCTCAAAACGAACCCAGTCAGTTACTTTTTTGCTTTTTATGGTTCGTCTATGCTGTCAACTTCTTACATGTGCTTTATGTATTCCATTTATGTTTCACTTGCTCTGTGGGTCTTGTGGGAGCTTTACATAACCTATTTTCTTTTAATACGACCAACCTTTCAAATCTGCTGTGCATAACCCACCCCTTCTCACAGTCGATTCATTTCTTGGTATCCATCATGCAGTCAGATCTTCCAGCTTCTACATCTGGCATCGGCTGTTGCTTGAAGGTTTTCATTTTATATTGAGTGTCATAGAATAGTGGTTGAGTCGATACTCACTACAGTCCTAAGATGGCCGCGCTAGAACGTTCCTACTTGGATTGCAGAGAGATTGTTTTCCCGGACAATTTTGGTTCAAATTTCACGACCCGGGGAGATGAAGGATCTGGTGAGGCGGGAGTATGATCAAATCATCACCATGTACTCCGTACTTTGTTTTCTGCCTACAGTGGGAAGAACTGTGTGAGTAACCCTTTCTATTGTTTTCTGATTGCCAGGGTCTTAACAAGTAAATCTGATCCTTACTCGAAATGGTTTCTGTGTGGCCTTCAAATCTCTATAGAGATCCACTGCGTAAAGGACAAGAGAACGTGTACACGTAATACATTTTTGACTTCGAACTGTTTTACTGCACATTTTTGACGAGTTGCTACTGACATGTCGTTTCTTTGGCTGTGACTTCATTATGACTTTCATAGGTTTAGGTATGATATCGGATCTATCGATGCCCGGCTAAACTACTGGGGATATCCTGGCGTGGAGAGCGTTGCGGCTGGCAAAATACGTGACTTTTCCGACTATCCGTACCTCATCAAGGTTTTTACTTGTTTTATTATCTACGCCTTTAGTGTTCTATTTTGTCATTTTATAGTTTAGTAGTCGCTTTATTTTGTTTCATAATTTATTTTATATTTTTATATTTTTTTTATTTTTTAGTTTATTCACAGTTTCATCAAGTTCCTATGCTAACTTTTTCTTTTTACATTGTCTTATTCTTTGAGCAGTGAAGTCCAAAGAAATGGGAATGGAAAACTCAAAATTAGTTGGTACTTGAAGTCCAAGCACGATTTGAAAGGAAGAACAATACAAAGTGAAGGAATTGTATTTTAATTTCATGAATTGTAATAAGGCTCAAAAAGCCGGCTTTCCTCACCTTTCTATCTAATTTTTCTTCTCTTTCCTATTCTTTTTTCTTCCATTTTCTTACTTTTTCCTTTTTCTATAGTTCCTAATATCTAGCTCTATAGTGATCTACGACACCTGAACTTTACAGCTTCAGCCATTGTAAATTTTGGAAAAAAGTGTTGGATTGAGTTTAGGAAGCCTATTCTTTTTTCTTCCATTTTCTTACTTTTTCCTTTTTCTATATTTCCTAATATCTAGCTCTATAGTGATCTACGACACCTAAACTTTACAGCTTCAGCCATTGTGAATTTTGGAAAAAAGTGTTGGATTGAGTTTAGGAAAGGGAAAAAATCTTTTGAAGGTAATTCTGAAGGTTATGTAAACAGTAATTTTTTGTCCACAAGCGATTTCATGTTTTTGAGAATATTCACCTATCTCATATTTTATGTGGGAGAGACCTTTAAAAAAGATGTGAACTTCGATTGTTATTCTTCGAATTCCTTGCTAGGTTTCTGTAATCATACGCGCTCGCTCCTATTCCCACGTGCCACCACCGTATATCAAGTGAAGAAACTAGCTTTCTCATTGTGAACGCGTAGTAACCCTATTATTATTGTCGTAATAAGTGGTCATATTTTCGTTATAGGTGGACTATCAACCAGTACTGGAATCGAATTCGTCTCTTCTAGAAGGCGACTGCCCGGCTGGTTGGTTCCAAGCCGGGTTAGAAGAATTCAAATCGTGCTTTCTTTATGTGGGGGCAGCAGCTACTTATACCGACGCGACACTCTATTGTGAGGTTGGCACCACTAGTTTTTACAAGCTATTAGAAAGCCGTTCTGAAGTGTGTTTCATGAGACAATGTGTGTGTAGTCTTAATGCCATTCGTTCTCGGTCGACTTCCACACCAAGTGGTTTTGAAATACTCGAAGAATCTGTACGAGACGAATGAACCATCAAGTATTTGCCCGGTATCTATTATTCAAGGTCTTTTCTAGGCAATGGACTCTTTCGTGCCTTATTTGAGAACGGACGACATTCGCCAGAAACAAATCGCGCAACGAATTGACCAGTTCAGCCAGCAATACATCACTGACCCTGAGAGATTTGATTCGTTCGGTGTATGTTAGTGCATCTTTTGAGGAGTGAAAAGCTAGTACTGAAAACACTGAAGGCGTTTTGTAGGAAGTTTGTCTTTGATGGGTTTTCAGCTACGTTCGGACGCGGTAGTGTGGATCTCGTCGGTCTCGATTCCATCGACGCAATGCGCTTGGCTGAGCGCTCGTACTGGCCGGATTGGCACACAGAATTGCAACAATCTAATGCCTTTCGTATGCGAAAAAGGTTTGTTGAGCCTTTCTATGTAATTGTTATCCTTATCGTTTAGTCTATTTCCCAACACGCCCTAAACTCTCTGTTGTTCCCACTTAAAAAAGACAATTTCCAATTTTCTTACGCAAATATCCATCAGTTGTACAATATTTTCTGCTTTTAGAACTACCTAAATTGAAAGCATAAAAGCATGCTATTGTTTTCATAAGTTACCGCTGCAAAAAAAATAAAAGGTTTTACTTGGAAGCGTTGGTTGTGTAGAAAAATGTTCTGTTCGTAACTCAACATTCATGAAACGCCAGGACTCCTCCAACGGCCTTCGTTTTTCATTTTCTAAACCTTTCTCAAAAATTTTCTTGTCCATCAGTGTGGTTTAGAGTCTTAACCTTATTTCACGTACCATAGCTGTGAATTTAACTATTTGAGATTTACATTTTCTACGTAGTTCGCTTTTCAGGAACACAACCGTACTTCGAGCCGGTACTGTGGCGTGCTGGCATTGTGGTTGCCGTGGTCATCATCAGCCTTCTATTAGTGATTCTATTTCTGCTCGCCCTATGTTGGTGTGTAAAATCGCGAAGAAGAACTGAAGATAACATCGAACGGAAAAACATCATAAGAGCTAGCCTCAAGTTGCAGCGGTGGGTAACATATTCAGTGGGCTCCAACTTCAAATTGTAGGAATCAGTTGTGATGTACAGAGAAAAAATCCAAAGGTTCTGATGTGTAAGATCTTTTTAAACTTCTCAAATTCGTTAAATTGCTCGTTAGATTATTACTAATCCAAGTTTCATTTTTCAAACATTTAGTCGAAGGACTGAAATTAGACGCTTATACGACTGCAACGGTGTTGAGATATTCGCAAAACTTGAACCCCAAGTCAGATCGAATCATAATTACTCTTTCCGAGGGCTCGCGTATTAAACACTGCACCGTTGAAGCCTTCGCTTTGCGTTTCTCTTAGCTAAGTAGACGCTTATGTCATTTCGCGGAAACGTTTGATTTACTCATATTTCAACTTGTTTGAAGACAGTAGTGTAGTGAGATTATGTTACTTATCTCATCTTGCATGCAATTGTCTGTGGTATGGAACTTGAATGAACACTATTCGTCTTCGCTCTGATTTCATCTGTTTATGGATAATGTTGACAAAAAAAAAGTAGAAATAACGTAGTACGATCATTGTTGGCCTTGTTTTCAGAAAGGCTTCAGCCCAAAGGCAACGGGAACAGCTTCCATCACATCAGTCGGTCAAGGCTAGTCTCACCTCATCCACCATTAACGCATACGATGATCCTTTCGTCGCTCACAAGTGAGTTTACAGATAGTCTAATAATAACGCAACGCAGTTAGTTAGATGTGCCTGAAAAATCTGTTATATTTCTAATGCCTTTCCAAATAATTTTCGATGACGACACCAATTACCATATTTTCCAATTTCAGTTACTCTTTTCTAAATTGCTGTAAGTATAGAATACCTTTCTTCATCTGTGCCGGAGATCCTTCTTATCAGGTGTTTCGTGAAACTACTGTACACGTCTGTGGGTAGCTAGTTAAATATGAGACTTATGAGAATATGCGAAATTGATTCAAAGATCGCGATACCTCCTTCTACGTTGCTGAATTGATTTTTGCTTCCCATATGTGCCGGTATTCATAGCACCGAACGATAGCCCATAAAAGAGTAGAAGATGAAACTTCTGGCGTTGATGCGTCGTACTTTCAACGTCACAAAGCATCGTTGAAGGTAATTGAATGCATATCTGGCCTTTACGATAATTTGCGTTGACCTATCGGTGTATATGGTCGGTGTTGCTCTCCTCTCAAATAACTCTGGTATCATAAATATCAATTTGCTGACGATTATCTTGTCACAAATGTCAGAAATGTTGCATAGAGTTCAACCAATTTGCACACAGGATTTTTATAAGCATAATTCCGCCTTAGTCTTATTCAAATCCTCTTAAGATCAGAGATATTTGTCAGTTAACCACATGACATTTGATCTAAACCTTTTGACCAAGAAAATTTTATGAGTGTCTTGAAAAACTCATACTTACTTACTTCGATACTTGGACGGTCCGTCGTCACGAGCTGTGCGGACTTCAGCACATATGCCATTCATTCTTTTCTCTCGCAGTCGCTAGGAGGACCGTAGAATCGAAGAGATGAGCGCTGATTTTCGGGTCCATCAGTTAGTCGGTGGCTTCTTTGAGAGCCCCGAATGAGGCCCAAGCTGCTCTCCTTCTCCTAGTTCTTCCTTCATATTGTTTTCCATGTTCGTTGGTTGCACAAGGTATAAGCGGCGCTAATACTTCTTGAGAAGATGACAATGTCGTCGGCAAAACGAAGGTTTGATAGGAATTTTCCATCAGTACGCATGCCTTTCTCATCCTAATCGAGTGACTTCATTATCCACTGCAGTGCGGCACTGAACAGCTTTGGCGATATTGTGTCGCCCTGTCGAAGCCCTTTTCCTATGGGTATGGTAAGAGGTCGATGGAAAAGCTGTATTTTCGTACTGCAGTTCCGATAACAGTCGGATAGAGTTCCTATTCCTATGTGGAACGGGTCCACTCCTTGGCCGACGAGCGCTAGTAGGATTGCATTCGTTTCGACGCTGTCAAACGCTTTTTTATAGTCGACAAAGGTTAGGACGAGAGGCAAATGATATTTCCGACAAACTTCAATGATCCTGGACACCACAGTATGGATCTGGTCCATGCAGCAGAATCCTTTTCGAAGTCCTGCTTGCTCGACCGGTTGCGTCTCATCCAATGTCCTTGATATGAGGATAATCTTCGTGAAGAGCTTGCAGAGTACACTTAACAAGCATATGGGACGATAGTTACGAAGATCTCCTTCGGTCTCCAGGATGACCTGCGTGACGTCCTCCACTGGTATGGGATTTCTTCCTTTTGTAGGTAGTCTGTTATATGATGTGTATAATGTATGGATAGTGCTTCTTGTATAATGCTGAGATATTTGCAAAACTCCGGATCGCAGGTGTCTGTGGTGGGGAACGAACGCGCTGTTGTCCACCGCCACACCATGCGGGTTCTTCGTTTCGTCTTTCTCTCAGCTATTTCTATAAAAAGGTTAAGATCCCATCGTCGGTCATCAGGTTTAACAGCTGAATATTATAATCACACAAATCCCGAAAACATTCTTTCACACTGCTTTCTTTGCTGCTTCCAGTAGTTTTTTCTGCTTGTACCGTTGTAGATCTTTTTGCAGAGCTCTTCTACAGCTGACATTTATTACTAGCCATGTTAAACGTGTTGCAATAGTATTAAGCTTCAGTTTCCTTCTGTTTTCAAGCAATTCCTTAGTAGTGATGCAGATGCGATTCGATCTTCTTGCTTGAGGAACAGAGGCGAAATCGGCACAGCTTTTCAATCCTCCGACAAGCAGCTTGTAGTCTTCGGTCGGGTCTTCAATTCAGAATGTTCTCGTCGTATACAGCTAGGCTTTTAACTCCTGGTCGATGAAGAGAGTTCTTTTCCAGCTAGCGGCTTAATCGAATCCTTGCGCGAAGGCGGTAATCGGAACCAGTACACAGTGACGGCACTACCGATGTGTCAAGTAGGCACCATCTTCTCTTTGTAAGAATATGGTCGATCTCCGCTTTAGTCATGCCGTTGGGAGACTCCCATGTCCAGCGGCGGCTTTCTTTCTTCTGGAAAAGCGAGTTTCCACGGAAGAGACGTGCTGCCGACAGGAGTCCTGCGAGACGGTTGCCATTCTCATTTCTTCCTCCTAATCCATAATTTCCGATCCTGTATTCGCTTTCGTTGGCCCTTCCTATTCTAGCGTTGAAGTCTCCGACGACAAATTTATGATATGCTTTATTTTTTCAGATGACTTTCTCCAACTGATAGTAGAACGCGTTTAATTCGTACTCACCAGCTGCGTCGTTTGGTGAGTAGCAGTTGATGATAGTGATCTTCTTATGATGTAACAGTCGGAGACAGAGGAAGGTTATGCGAGGGGAAAAGATATCGTGTGAGTTGTCGAGATGAATAATGGACGGCTGTTCGAAAAAACCTTCGCCGCCGACATTTCGTGAGGGAGACCCACCGCAGAGAATCGCATTACGTGTTTAAGACTTTCGAGAGATATCTTATCGTCTACATCACCTGCATCACCTGTATCACCTGTAGTCCCGTTAATCGTCGAGTGACTCGAGCGGGCGCCGGTAAATTCTCCATTTTATTCTTTCGCGTGCAAGAGTAGCCCATTGGGTTCTCCTCGCTTTAGGGGGTTCGCCGAGCATCATATCTCTCTTCTAGGCTTTTCGTGAAGAACTCTGACCATCGGGTCGGTGGTCTTCCTGCAGTACGTTTGACATCCCGAGGAATCCAGTCACTAACAGCCCTTGTCCATCGATTATCATTCATACGCATTACGTGTCCGGCCCACCTTATCTTCGACTGTTTGGCGTATAGAACGGCATCTTTGATTTCCGATCGTTGTTGTACGTAGGAGCTTCGGATCCCATCCCTTACTTGTGTGAAACGGGATACTACTAGCATCGTCCTTTCGACTGCGCGTTCGATAACGCTGAGTATTCTTTCATTCTGATTACGTAGCGACCAGGTTTCTGACGCATACGTTAGGGCAGGAAAAACCGTTGAGTCGAAAAGGTGGGCACGGAGTCGGGTGTTCTTTGTCCTCTTCACTACATCCTCGATGCTCTTGAAAGCTCCCCAAGCCGCTCGTTTCCTTCTGCTCAGTTCTGGAGCTAAGTCGTTCATCATATTGATTTCCCGACCTAGATAGACATAACTGGAGCATTCGGAGATATTCGTTCCGTTGATCGTGAATGGGGCAAACGAAACCAATCCGTTCTTCATGAACATCGTTTTCTTCAGATTTAGTCGAAGACCAATCTTTCCACACGCTTTATCAAAGTCTGCAAGCATGCGTTCCGCTTGGCTAATGTCTGGTGTTATGAGAACGATATCATCAGCAATGCGAGATGATGATGTAACTACCAACCATCAATTTTCCCTTCCATATTATCCCATTCCAGTGTGCGCATGACGTTCTGGAGGGTGGCTGTAAATGATTTTGGCGAAATTGTACCGCCTTGCCTAACTCCTCTTTTGACGTCAACGTTAATATCGTTGTAGAATGGTGAAATTTTG
>MQTX01000125.1:1352077-1362301 GCA_009735665.1 Angiostrongylus cantonensis | reverse complement strand
GCAAACGAAACCAATCCGTTCTTCATGAACATCGTTTTCTTCAGATTTAGTCGAAGACCAATCTTTCCACACGCTTTATCAAAGTCTGCAAGCATGCGTTCCGCTTGGCTAATGTCTGGTGTTATGAGAACGATATCATCAGCAATGCGAAGGTGATGTATCTGCCGATCATCGATTTGCACTCCTATATTATCCCATTCCAATGTTCGCATCTCGTTCTGTAGGATGGAAGTAAATAATTTTGCCGAGATTGTATCGCCTTGCCTAATTCCTCTTTTGACGTCCACGTTAATATCGTTGTAGAACTGTGAAATTTTGGTTGTGAAATTGTTGTACAGCTCACGAAGAATCTTTATGTACTGAGTAGGGACTCCTTGACTACCAAGGGCTTCCATGACTGCTTCTATCTTAGTTGAATCAAAGGTCTTCTCTAAGTCGATGAAAGTGAGACAGAGCGGTCTTTTGTACTCTCGCGATACTTCAATCAGTTAACGTTAACGTGTGAATGTGGTCCATCGTACTAAATCCTTTTCGAAACCCTGCTTGCTCACATGGCTGTACTTCGTCCAGTGTTCTGTCAATACTTTTTAAGATGACTCGAGTGAAAAGTTTGTAGACGACAGACAACAAGCAGATTGGGCGATAGTTACCTATATCGTGTAGGTCGCCCTTCTTGAACAACAACACGGTCTTGCTGGTCTTCCACTGAGTAGAGAGCCTGCACTCAGACAGGTAACGTGTCAAGAGCCGAGCCAGTGCTTACGAGGACTGGCGGAAGGTTCTTCGGATGTTCTGATCTTGTCCTGTCCCGACCTGGTGCTGTTCGATTTTTCACCTACGAAATGGCATGTTTGGCGTATAGAACGGCATCTTTGATTTCCGATCGTTGTTGTACGTAGGAGCTTCGGATCCCATCCCTTACTTGTGTGAAACGGGATACTACTAGCATCGTCCTTTCGACTGCGCGTTCGATAACGCTGAGTATTCTTTCATTCTGATTACGTAGCGACCAGGTTTCTGACGCATACGTTAGGGCAGGAAAAACCGTTGAGTCGAAAAGGTGGGCACGGAGTCGGGTGTATTCTGTTCTCTTCACTACATCCCCGATGCTCTTGAAAGCTCCCCAAGCCGATCGTTTCCTTCTGCTCAGCTCTGGAGCTAAGTCGTTCATCATATTGATTTCCCGACCTAGATAGACATAACTGGAGCATTCGGAGATATTCGTTCCGTTGATCGTGAATGGGGCAAACGAAACCAATCCGTTCTTCATGAACATCGTTTTCTTCAGATTTAGTCGAAGACCAATCTTTCCACACGCTTTATCAAAGTCTGCAAGCATGCGTTCCGCTTGGCTAATGTCTGGTGTTATGAGAACGATATCATCAGCAATGCGAAGGTGATGTATCTGCCGATCATCGATTTGCACTCCTATATTATCCCATTCCAATGTTCGCATCTCGTTCTGTAGGATGGAAGTAAATAATTTTGCCGAGATTGTATCGCCTTGCCTAATTCCTCTTTTGACGTCCACGTTAATATCGTTGTAGAACTGTGAAATTTTGGTTGTGAAATTGTTGTACAGCTCACGAAGAATCTTTATGTACTGAGTAGGGACTCCTTGACTACCAAGGGCTTCCATGACTGCTTCTATCTTAGTTGAATCAAAGGTCTTCTCTAAGTCGATGAAAGTGAGACAGAGCGGTCTTTTGTACTCTCGCGATACTTCAATCAGTTAACGTTAACGTGTGAATGTGGTCCATCGTACTAAATCCTTTTCGAAACCCTGCTTGCTCACATGGCTGTACTTCGTCCAGTGTTCTGTCAATACTTTTTAAGATGACTCGAGTGAAAAGTTTGTAGACGACAGACAACAAGCAGATTGGGCGATAGTTACCTATATCGTGTAGGTCGCCCTTCTTGAACAACAACACGGTCTTGCTGGTCTTCCACTGAGTAGAGAGCCTGCACTCAGACAGGTAACGTGTCAAGAGCCGAGCCAGTGCTTACGAGGACTGGCGGAAGGTTCTTCGGATGTTCTGATCTTGTCCTGTCCCGACCTGGTGCTGTTCGATTTTTCACCTACGAAATGGCATGTCGGATTTCGGAAGTGAGAACCGGTTGTACAACGTATCCATCCTCTTTTACTTCATATGACGGGAGGTGGACGTGGCTATCGAAGAGATCTGAGTAGCATTCATGGTTGATTTTCTCCATTGCCTTTCATTGTTGTACAGCTCACGAAGAATCTTTATGTACTGAGTAGGGACTCCTTGACTACCAAGGGCTTCCATGACTGCTTCTATCTTAGTTGAATCAAAGGTCTTCTCTAAGTCGATGAAAGTGAGACAGAGCGGTCTTTTGTACTCTCGCGATACTTCAATCAGTTAACGTTAACGTGTGAATGTGGTCCATCGTACTAAATCCTTTTCGAAACCCTGCTTGCTCACATGGCTGTACTTCGTCCAGTGTTCTGTCAATACTTTTTAAGATGACTCGAGTGAAAAGTTTGTAGACGACAGACAACAAGCAGATTGGGCGATAGTTACCTATATCGTGTAGGTCGCCCTTCTTGAACAACAACACGGTCTTGCTGGTCTTCCACTGAGTAGAGAGCCTGCACTCAGACAGGTAACGTGTCAAGAGCCGAGCCAGTGCTTACGAGGACTGGCGGAAGGTTCTTCGGATGTTCTGATCTTGTCCTGTCCCGACCTGGTGCTGTTCGATTTTTCACCTACGAAATGGCATGTCGGATTTCGGAAGTGAGAACCGGTTGTACAACGTATCCATCCTCTTTTACTTCATATGACGGGAGGTGGACGTGGCTATCGAAGAGATCTGAGTAGCATTCATGGTTGATTTTCTCCATTGCCTTTCTGGACGCTATTATTGTTCCGTCCGGGCGTCGGAATGCAATCATTTTGGTCTTGTAATTGGCGGAACTTATTCGGGTTTTGCGAATGCTTTTCGCATCCTCTGCAGCTTCGACCATTACTGCTGCTCTTCTCTCTTTAAGATCTTCTTTTATCGCCCGTCTGCATTGTTGCGCAAGCTCGTACGTTAGTTCGCGGTTGTCTGCAGGTCGTGCGATTCCACGCTGGCATATTAGCTCGAGAGTTTCTGGAGACAGACGTCTCTTGGTGACTTTCGAACTCTCAGCTTTCATAGCGCTAATGTGAAGATGTTAAATGAGCCGATCGTATTCCTCGTCGATGTTGTCGACAACGGCATCTTCCCAGCAGCCGACTAATGAGTTGAATAAGCGCGGTTTGTGGTGGATCTGGGACCTCGGTTTTTGAATTTAACGGCCTTTTCTGCTTTCCGCGAGGAATAGAATCTTGCACGAAGGAGACGGTGGTCTGACCCCGTGTAGAATTTTGAACGAACAGCGACATCGGTTAGGCAAAATTTTCTATTTACTATGATGTGGTCTATTTCGTTATGGTACTCTACTTTATGAGATTCCCTCATCCAACGTTGACGGTGAGGCTTCCGGAATTGCGAGTTACCATGGATGGTCTTGGTCGCCATGATAAACTCAGATAGCCGCCCACCCTGTTCCTTCCATTCTAATCCATGGATCTTAATGCGACGTTCTCCAGACGTCCTTCTTGGTCCAATCTTGGTATTGAAATCTCCAATGATGAGGATTTCTATGCGCCACCTGGCCACCTGGGAACGGGCCACGTAGCCTCGCGACTAACCGACTCGAGATCCCTCATACGTGGATGGTCTTCATGCAGAGTTATATACTTTGCAACCGGAAAATGGATATGATGCTCAAGTATTACGAAAGGTTTTCGATAATTTTTTGGGAACAACGGTATACTTAACTTCAGGATACAGGCTTTCAATGGGACCACTACCTACAAAGTGGGCTTCAAATCTACTTCGAAAGAAGTCGAAGCGGTTTATTGATCAAACAACCATGTCATCCGAAGTCGACCAATACCGTACATGATGACTGCAAGAAAAAAAAATAGAAAACTATTGAGTGTAGAACATGTTGAAATACAATCCGCATAAAGCGATAACGCACTCACACACGCATGCATGAAAACGCCTAGCAAATACAGAAAGTATGTGCCAAATCGGCGCAGCAGAAAGAGGGAGTCCATCCTCTGGGTCCACCTGCATCTCAGGGAAGCAAAGGTCGCTTTTGGTCCGCGATTTCTATGCGCCACCTGGCCACCTGGGAACGGGCCACGTAGCCTCGCGACTAACCGACTCGAGATCCCTCATACGTGGATGGTCTTCATGCAGAGTTATATACTCGACTTTGCTCAACAAGAATACAAAGAATAACTCTTTGTTTTTAACAAAATATTTTGTCGTTCTTGAGTATTTTTTATTTTCAATTTTTCAAGATAAGATCTTATGCTTTATGATCATGTTATATACCATTTGCCTCCCAACGGTTTACCGCCTCATTGTGGATGGAAGGTGTTACTTGGTGTCGGGCTGCGATGTACAGTGGAGTGATTCCTCCACCTAGAATGGCTTACCAAACTGAGATCGGTGTTTCCACTAAGAAACCCAGCTAGGACCAAACCAATACCAGGATCCGTCACCGTCCTTGTACCGATCTAGTTGCATGGTGGCAAATCTCTCTCTGATCCACAACGGTGGCAACTGCCTATGTTGATGACGACCTGGGCAGACTTTGTCGGGATGACCTCTGGACTCCTTGGAACCACGGTGGCTAAACCAGCAGGACTCCAAGAAACGGAGATTATGCTGGCGCTCGCACAACCATTGTGGACGGACTATCGAAGTATCCAAGTAAGTATATACCATTTGAAGCACTCATTTCACTCTACATTTAATAATGTCGACTTTATGAGCTTGTTCGAAGTACCTGCAAAATCTATTTGAAGACGTTGCTTCGGGGAAATTCATGCATAACGCTCTGAGAGCTTGTCAGTTACATAGACTCTCACTTGAATGGTCCACTTTTGCGAAAAATATTTGCTGACCTCAGCAAGATTTTTGTTTTTTTTCTTTCTTTCTTTTTTTTACCAATGCAGCAAGATTTTCACTTGCTGGGATCTTTTAGCCCTTCTGAATCATTACAGCTAGTGGTCAGCTTTTTAGATTGAAGGGAGATTTGTCACATTACAACCACAATCAAGAAAGCGGTTATCTCTGCCGTTGGTTTATTCTTCCTTGCACTTCTGAATGGAAATTTGGAGCTTCTAAGCACTACATATTAGTCTCCAAATGTAAAGCGCAATGCGAAACGTAACAGAACTGACCACAGCCCGGAGGAGATTAATAACCATCCGAGGTCCTTACATAGTACTTGTACCAAGGAGAGTATGATTTTTTTCCATATCGATGCTAGAATTATAGGGTTTGGAAGGCATGATTACAATTTCTTGTTGTTATGTATAAGGGACGAATAGCACAATGGTAGTGATGCCCGTCATCACGAGCGTGGTGCTACTTCGATTTCGCTCCGGGCCTACCAAACGTCTCATCCCTCCGGGGTTGGGAAACTTGTACCGGCATTGTCTGAGAAGAAAAATTGACTCTCTGCAACCCAGTTGGGAGCGCTCCAGCCCGGCTATCTTAATATTACAGGGAGAATTGCTGGACCAGCATTCTATGACATTCAAGATGAAATGAAAATCCTCAAGCAGTAACCGAAGCTACACATAAAAGTTGGAAGATTTTTATGGACAGTGGATGTGAGAAAAGTATTCGAGTGTGAGAAGTGCTGGGATCCGCACAGTAGACGTGAAGACGAGTTATGTAAATAAATAAATAACGTAATATATGTATAACCAGCACCAATATGATAGAGTTTATCAACTCTATTGGTCAGTTTCCAAGCCAGGTTCTCCCAGTTTTCGTAGAATACTCAGCCTCAAGTCCCTAATGTTAACACCAAACAAGCGGCCAACTCTTGCCCCTAGAACCTCTTACTTTCAATTTCCAGCGTTCCTCGAGGGAACGTTGAACGTTTCCTTTACGTTCCACTCTCTATTTTGGTACTCGATAACTTATCGCTTAACCTCTTCGAATTTTGTTTAGGGCGTAGTTCAAGACTTAAACTAGCGATCCCCTTAAGCAATAGAATTTGTTAGGTCTAAATTGTTCATAGTTTATCCATTCGTGGTGTATTTGTTTAGCATTGAGATAGCAGTTTACCATTTTTATTTACTCTGCTCTGGATCACTATAGTATATTAATGAATAGTCTAATCACGTTGTTTAAAGAGGGACTACATCGTACAGTTCATGCTCGAGGCCGAAATCTCGCCACGACGTCTCATCTGATGGATACTACGCGGGGAAAATTTCTATGAGGTATTGTTCTTAGCAGTTTTTGCGTCGAGCCTCTTGAGTAATTGCGTTTGTGCTCATCATCATAAATACATTCACAGTTTTTTATCATTTTTTAGTTTTCGATTAATTTAAATCTCTTCGTTTACGCTATTTAGAGTAGCATCCTCTATTTATCGATCAATGGAACGTTTCCTTCCTCTTTCGATATCGTTAAACCGACTTTGTGACCTTTTTTGTTGAATAAAACGTGCATTGAAGAAATAAAGCCGTGATAAGGGTAATTTAGTTAGCTTGTGATGCTGTTTTTTTTTAAATGTGAAACGGGCGGCGCAAATACACCGTTTATTTCCAAAGAACGAAACAGAACAAAACGTTGTGGTTCATCTATGACTTGATTTTGAAAAAATTGTGGTGAAGAATGGTCGTTGAATTTCTCTTTTTAGAGTTCACTGCACACGTTTTGTAATGAGGTGGACAGCACAGTGGTAGTTACTTCGGTCATCACGAGCATGGTGCTGGTTCGATTACGCCCTAAGTCAACTAAACCGCTCATTCCTCAGGGGTCGAGAAATTGGTACCGGACTTGTCCGAGAAAAAACCACTCTCTGCAGTCCAATTGGAAACGCTTTATCCCGGCTATCTCAGACTTCAGTGAGAATATCGACTCGCCCAGCATTCTACGGCCTTCAAGATAAAATGAAAATTGTCAAGCAGTAACTGAAACCATAGGTAAAAATTGGAAGAACTTCGTGGACAGTGGGTGCGAGAAAAAGAATCGAATGTGAGAAGTGTTGGGATCTGCACAGTGAAAATGGACCATATAAAAATAAAAATAAAAAAGAAGAGTTCACAGCAATTTATTTTATACTTTAAGCTTTTTCGGCTCAGTGTAATAGTGGTTCCTTATCGCTCTACACTGGGCTTTGCTTCATTAATAAAATCAATGTAAACAATTTAGGCAGAAGATATCGTCGAACCCAAATCCGTACGAAGAGATTCCAACGATGAACACTTTTCATCCAACGAACAAAATGAAAGACGGAGTCCGTCTTAGAGATGATCGGACTTACACCTCGTGTTCTACGTGCCCGACGGAATCAGGTTGGTTACACCTCTGGCATATTTGTAAGTTCACCTTTTAACAACTCTACAAATAAGCCATCGCCCAACTCAAAAATAGCAGGGTTCTATTGGTCGCTAGCGCTTAGTTACTGTAATGCATAGCATTCTTTTTTGTTGGATCTTTATAACTATGCTAGTGCTCTAGAAAATTATAAAAGTTATGTAAAAAGATCCTTAAAAAATACGTCAAAGGCAGTTCGAATTGTATTATGTGTATTACAGATTCCTTACTAACGTAAGACTTCGACGTTTTTAGAAGTTCTAGAATTAGGATTATTTTAATTTTAGAGCGCGACTCTACTCTCACAGATGGATCGTGGAGCGAGAAATCGTCTACCGTATCAGACAGCACTGTACAAAACCGACGACTCCTTTCGACTAGAACTGAACCACCACCCAGATACGAACCATGTCCAAATTACTCACGGTCATTGATCCGCAACCGATCTGACACCAACCTGGAAACTTTCCAGAGCACAAATCATCATCCCAAAGTAGCACCAGCACAATTGCCATTACGAAATATGCTGTCATCTTCACAGAGATCACTTGTTCATCTCTATAATCCTCAGATGGATACATTTGGAAGGATTGGAAACGGTGTAACTTCTACGAAACCTGTGATAGAAACAGCTATGTGATTGCATTCTTGTTTGCAAGAGCTAGGCGGTTCAATTCGCGAGGAGCAAAGCCGTAGGAGATATTGTGTACCTCATCTCACCTTTACTCGCAATAATGTATGGTTTTAGTAGAGCTCACGAGCCATATAGTTCTGGTTGCTGCTGAGCTGTGAAACTACGCGTAATTCAGTTGTTCTGATGTATCATTGATATAAACGATATCACGGTTGTCAGCTTCACACTAGCAATAGAAACGCTTCGATTTTTCAACACTATTTCATGTTTCAAATCCTTGCGCCTTATTGTTTTTCTTTCTTTCACTTCCTATCTTTCTGCTTACGCATTCGCTTTCATTGGCATTCTTCACTTCGAATTACTTCTTACCACATCCACTTCTCAATGTAAATATTCGTCCTTATCAGTCAGTGGCTCTTTCTCTTGCCAGGTCGCCTTGCTTCACTCTGTGATTTTTCTCAAATTTCTTGTCTGTACACATTTGTTTGTGTTGTTAAGAGAGTTTCAACTCTTGTCAAATAAATCCCTAGAAGGATTTGTTTATTTAGGAGAATAAACTGTCTCGTAAAATGCTCATGTGTCCCTCTAGTGGTTTCTAGTCTCAAAAATTATATAGGAAAGTATATGTCTTCTTGTTAAATGAAGTGGTTAGGCCAATGCTCATTCTACAATGATTGAATTTTCGCAGGATTTCGCTTTTTCCTTAAAAAGTGGCCGAGGTTTCAACATTACCCATTCTTGGACAGATACTATATTAACAATGTCATTTTGGTCTTGTAATTGGCGAAGCTTCGGCGGGCTTTGCGAGTGCTTTTCCCAGCCTCTGCAGCTTCGACCATTACTGCTGCTCTTCTCTCTTTAAGATCTTCTTTTATCTCCTGTCTGCATTGTTGCGCAAGCTCGCACGTTAGTTCTCGGTTGCCTGCAGCTCGTGCGATTTCACGCTGGCGTATTAGCTCGGGTGTTTCTCAGGGCAGATGTCCTTTGCTAGCTTACAACTCTCACCTTCCATATAGCTAAAGTGAAGATGTTGAATGAACCGATCGTAATCCTCGCTGATGTTATCAAGAATAGCATGTTCCCAACAGTCGACCAATCAAATGAATAAATCCTAGCTTGTGGTGGTTCTGGGACTTCGTTTTGTTCAATTTAGCGGCTTTTCTTCCTTCCGCGAGGAATTAAATCTGGCTAGAAAGTGGTAATGGTTCGATCCCGTGTAGAATTTTGGGGAAGCAGAGACATCGACCAGGTAAGACCTTCGATTTACTATAATGTGATCTATTTCGATATGGTGTTGTCTAATGGGAGACTTCCACGTGCAGCGTTGATCGTGAGGCTTCTGCAATTGCGAGTTACCATGGATGGTATTGGTCGCCATGATAAACTCAGAGAGCCGCTCACCCTGTTCGTTCCATTCTAATCCGTGGGTCCCAATGTGACGCTCCTCAGACGATCTCCTTGGTCCGATCTTGGCATTGAAATCTCCAATGATGACCCTGAAGAATGTATGGTCTTCTCTGTAGAACTTCTCCGAGTCCATATACAACGCTTCGACTTCTTCTTCGTCATGCTTTGACGTCGGCGCGTAAACGACAAAGACTGCCGAGGCCGGTGCTGATGCACATCTTTTTGATCGTAAACGTCCGATTCGGGTTGTACGCTGTTCGACTGAATCGATGTTTATGGACAATCTCGTGTTGACGAGAACGCCAACGCCCCGACTCCTCTACCGTCGCATTTTTCCGAGAAACAGTTCTTCACGGGTCTACGTGCATTATAGCTACAGATCGTCACCATAGTTCTTCGTGATCAGGCAGCTTCCATTGGCCCTGAGATTTTAGCAGCCTTTCCGCACTCGCCCTACACCCAAAGCTGCGAAACTGGAGGGTCTTTCGGGGTCAGACGGATGGAGCCCGTTTTTTTATTTTATTGTGTTTAGCATTTTGATACCCGCGTATAACTTGCTGCGCTCTGAACGTAGAGGCTGGGTATACTGGGTGTCGGGCTGTGATATACAGCTGAGGGATTCATGCACACACCAACATCTTCCAAGCTGAGAAGGAATCCGGTATTTCCATCAGGAAACCCAGCTAAGAGCAAACCAATACCATGACCCACCACCGTCCTGTTACCAAACTAGTCGCATGGTGGTAAGTCTCGCTCTGATCTACAAGGGCGGT
>MQTX01000125.1:1261351-1352003 GCA_009735665.1 Angiostrongylus cantonensis | reverse complement strand
GTGCTGCTGGGTGTCGGGCTGTGATATACAGCTGAGGGATTCATGCACACACGTGTCCGTCTCCACGAGCTGTGCGGCCCTCACCACATATGCCATTCGTTCCTTTCTCTCGCAATCGTAATCCTTGGGTGGTGGTCTTGTTCGAGCATGGGAGCGCTTGCGAGTCTCATACCGTGATCTGTAAAACAAATGCAGCTGCGAGTACAGCTGATTAACTTTGTTTACGAACACGTTCGTCCAACGTGTAGGTGGTCGCCCAAGGGGACGTTTGCATTCTCTTGGAGTCCACTCTACTATTCCTTTTGTCCATCTGTCGTCTATTCTTCTCATTACGTGACCAGCTCATCTATGTTTCGCTCTCGATGTATATTCTCCTGGATCTCGAAGATGTGACAGATTTCGAAGGTCAGAACTTGGCAATCCGGCTAGACATTGAGAGTGTCAGTTATATTTCAGAACACATCGCTCAAGAGCTTTGTGAGTAGTGCGAAGCAATCTCGACGTTGATGACAATGTCGTCGGCAAAACGAAGGTTTGATCGGAATTTTCCATCAATTCGTATGCCTTTCTCATCCCAATTGAGTGACTTCATTATCCACTGCAGTTCGGCACTGAACAGCTTTGGCGATATTGTGTCGCCTTGTCGAACCTCTTTTTGTTTTCCATGTTCATTGATCGCCCAAGGTATACATACGAGGTGGTCTCTGCAATGAAAGAGGCATCCAATTCAATTTTTTCGCCTTAGCACCATGGGTTTTTCATGAACTGGGTCTTCTTTCGATTTATGGAAAGTCCGCTGTTTATCCCTGCTTCGTTGAGCTCGTTGATCATCGACTCTGCTTCGCTAGTACTTCTTGAGAAGATGACAATGTCGTCGGAAAAACGAAGGTTTGATAGGAATTTTCCATCAATACGTATGCCTTTCTCATCCCAATCGAGTGACTTCATTATCCACTGCAGTTCGGCACTGAACAGCTTTGGCGATATTGTGTCGCCTTGTCGAACCTCTTTTTCTATGGATATGGCTACCAGATCTAAGGAAATCGGCTGCGACATTGTCTGGTCTTGGAGCTATGCCTATTTTCATGCTTTCTATCGCAACTCCAACCTTCGACAGAGGAATTCTCGGTGGTTTCTCTCCAGTGGGGGTGTTATGCCAGGGACAGAGGTTTTGACGATCCTATCGTCGGTCATCAGGTTTAACAGTTGAATATTATAATGACACAAGCCTCGACGGCATTTTTTTAGACTGTTACCTTTCTCTGCTGCTTCCAGTAGCTTCTTCTGCTTGTACCGCTGTAGATCTTTTTGCAGAGCTCTTCTGCAGATGGCATTTATTATTAGCCACGTTAGACGTGTTGCAGTGCACTCAAGCTTCAGTTTCCTTCTGTTTTCGAAAAGCTCCTTAAAAGTGATGGAGATGCGATCCGAGTTTCTTGTTCGAGGAACTGAGGCGAATTCGGCACAGCTTTTCAGTCCTTCGACAAGCAGCTCGTTGTCTTCGGTCGGGTCTTCTTTAATCTGCCTGTCACGTTTGGATAAAACTTCGTTCAGAATGTTCTCGTCGTACACCGCTAGACTTTTTCCTCGTAGTCGATGAAGAGAGTTCTTTTCCAGCTTGTGGCGGAATCGATGTGTCTTTGATATGCGCGAGAGGATAATCTTCGTGAAGAGCTTGTAGAGTACACTCAACGAGCATAAGGGACGATAGTTACGAAGATCCCTTCGGTCTCCTTTCTTAGGCAGGATGACCGTGCGCGACGTCCTCCACTGGTATGGGATTTTTTCCTTTTGAAGGTAGGCTGTCATACGATTTGCAAGAAGTACATGAAAATTGTGGCTACCAGATCTAAGGAAATCGGCTGCGACATTGTCTGGTCTTGGAGCTATGCCTATTTTCATGCTTTCTATCGCAACTCCAACCTTCGACAGAGGAATTCTCGGTGGTTTCTCTCCAGTGGGGGTGTTATGCCAGGGACAGAGGTTTTGACGATCCTATCGTCGGTCATCAGGTTTAACAGTTGAATATTATAATGACACAAGCCTCGACGGCATTTTTTTAGACTGTTACCTTTCTCTGCTGCTTCCAGTAGCTTCTTCTGCTTTGACTTCCTCCAACTGATAGTAGAACGCATTTATTTCGTACTCATCAGCTGCGTCGGTTGGTGAGTAGCAGTTGATGATAGTGATCTTCCTATGATGCGACAGTTGAAGACGGAGGACTTCTTTGCGATGGGAAAGGATATCGTATGAGTTGATGGGGTGGACAATGGACGAGTGAACGACAAAGCCTAGGCTGTCGATATTTCGTGACGGGACATTTTCTGCACCGATCACAAGGGTCCGTTGTTTAATTGGCGTATGTCTGTCTGCTTGATTTTTGTTTCCTGTAATGCGATCACATGAAATTTAATGCGATCTGCGGCTACAAGATGGGCGTGAAGATCGGCGTCTGTGGAGAGTGTTCTGGCACTATACGTGCATAATAAGAAAAATTCTCCATGGCTTGTCGTGCGTGTGTTCGTCAGATCCGGTTCCAATGACGTACTGCGTAACCTGAGATTTTCTGGCCTCTCACCGGTCGTCTCACCGCCTGAAGTCATAGACGGGAGCACCCAGTGTGCGGGGTACTGAGGCTGGCCTATTGCTGGTCGTGCAACTTGATAAAGAAAAAAAAAATAGAAATATTTTTTATTTTTTATTTTTATTTATTTATTTATTTATTTTTTATTCTTTAGAGCCGTTTACTGCTCCTTCCTGTACTTCTGACGTAGGCTTGCGAAGGCGTATCCAAGTCTTCACCACTTAGTGGATCAGAGGGAGGTGTGTTTTCGGCGACGAATCCTTCGCTCGGTCTTTCTACTAGTTAATTCGGAGAGATATTAAAACCGAAATCATATATATATATATATATATATATAATATGGCCCATTGGAGGTAAATAGCGAAAGCGATTTAGCTTTGCTTCGCTGAGATGCTGGTGGATCCAGGAGATGTACTCCTTGTTTCTCTGCGCCGATTCGGCATATGTTTTCTGCGTTCAAGGGAATGTGCTTATGCGTGCGTGTTTTCTCGTTTATTTACTGCCTAAATCGTAAGAGACTAAGGTGATCTGTGCCTACAGTGCGCACACACTTCCATCTTGGTTCGAGATAGAATACTTGATCATGCACGCAAGAAAGATAAGGTACGACGCCATCGGACTAACTTGGACGAGTAGATGTTACCCATTCAACGCTGTCAATGACACGGGAGGTCAACTCTGAGCATGCGACAATAGGTGTCGGCGCCGTCGGCCTCCTCGTCAACACGAGTTAGGGCTTGAACACTGATTCATTCGAACGACTAACAATCCGAATCGAACGTTTACGCAGGCTTTCACAGTCTTCGTTGACTACACACTGTCATCAAGATATGGCGAAAAACGAAATCGGAGCACTATATGATGTGGATTTCGAGAATTTCTATATGTTTTCTGCGTTCAAGGGAATGTGCTTATGCGTGCGTGTTTTCTCGTTTATTTACTGCCTAAATCGTAAGAGACTAAGGTGATCTGTGCCTACAGTGCGCACACACTTCCATCTTGGTTCGAGATAGAATACTTGATCATGCACGCTAGAAAGATAAGGTACGACGCCATCGGACTAACTTGGACGAGTAGATGTTACCCATTCAACGCTGTCAATGACACGGGAGGTCAACTCTGAGCATGCGACAATAGGTGTCGGCGCCGTCGGCCTCCTCGTCAACACGAGTTAGGGCTTGAACACTGATTCATTCGAACGACTAACAATCCGAATCGAACGTTTACGCAGGCTTTCACAGTCTTCGTTGACTACACACTGTCATCAAGATATGGCGAAAAACGAAATCGGAGCACTATATGATGTGGATTTCGAGAATTTCTACAAAAAAGGCCATATATTCTTTAAGGTCATAATTGGAAATTTTAACTTTAAGACTGGACCTCAGAAAACATCTGGAAACGTCACATTGAGACGCGCGAATTAGAATGGAAGGAGCAGAGCGAGCGGCTCTCTGAGTTTACCATGACGACAAAGACCATCCATGGTATCGCTGGTATCGCAATTCCAAAAACCCCACTCACAACGCTGGAAGTGGTAGTCTCTTATTGGAAAGTACCATAACGAAATAGATCACATTATAGTAAATCGGTCTTACCCGATCGATGTCTCTGCTTCCCCAAAATTCTACACAAGATCGAACCATTACCTCCTTCGAGCCAGATTTAATTCCTCGTGAAAAGAAGAAAAAGCCGCTAAATTGAGTGAAACGAACTCCCAAAACCACCACAAGATAGGATTTATTCATTTGATTGGTCAGCTGTTAGGAACATGCTATTCTTGATAACATCAGCGAGGATTACGATCGGTTCATTCAACATCTTCGCTTTAGCTATATGCAAGGTGAGAGTTGAAAGCTACCAAACGACATCTGCGCTGATAAACACCCGAGCTGGTACGCGAGCGTGAAATCGCACGAGCTACAAGCAACCGCGAACTGATGCCTGAACTTGCAAAAAATGCAGAGAGGCGAATAAAGAAAATCTTCAAGAGTGAAGAGCGGCAGTTATTCTCGAAGCTTTTAGCGGCTGAAAAAAGCATTCGCAAAGCCCACCAAAGCTGGGTCAATCTGCACGGAACAGTTACAGCTTTCTTGGAGGAAATTGTTCACCAGTATTACTGAGATCTCTTCAATGGCCACGCACTTGCTCGCTCATTTGAAATAAAGGAGGGCCGATATGTCGTACCACCAGTTCTCCCCTCCGAAATCCGATATACTGTTTGGTCCGTGATGAATCAAAGGGTCAATCTGCACGGAACAGTTACAGCTTTCTTGGAGGAAATTGTTCACCAGTATTACTGAGATCTCTTCAATGGCCACGCACTTGCTCGCTCATTTGAAATAAAGGAGGGCCGATATGTCGTACCACCAGTTCTCCCCTCCGAAATCCGACATACTATTTGGTCCGTGATGAATCAAGAAACAACTGGTCCATACAGGATAAGATCTGAACACCAGAAGAATATTCTACCTGTCCTCATAAAGGCACTGGTTCGGCTGTTCACATATTTCCTGACAGAATGCTAAAGACCACGAATGCCGTGCTATTATTCAAGAACGGTGACCTTCACGATATCGGAAACTATCATCCAATCTGCTTGCTGTTTGTCGTCTACTAGTTTTCCACTTGAGTTGTTCCAAATTGGACCGGGTACGCGAGCGTGAAATCGCACGAGCTACAAGCAACCGCGAACTGATGCCTGAACTTGCAAAAAATGCAGAGAGGCGAATAAAGAAAATCTTCAAGAGTGAAGAGCGGCAGTTATTCTCGAAGCTTTTAGCGGCTGAAAAAAGCATTCGCAAAGCCCACCAAAGCTGGGTCAATCTGCACGGAACAGTTACAGCTTTCTTGGAGGAAATTGTTCACCAGTATTACTGAGATCTCTTCAATGGCCACGCACTTGCTCGCTCATTTGAAATAAAGGAGGGCCGATATGTCGTACCACCAGTTCTCCCCTCCGAAATCCGACATACTATTTGGTCCGTGATGAATCAAGAAACAACTGGTCCATACAGGATAAGATCTGAACACCAGAAGAATATTCTACCTGTCCTCATAAAGGCACTGGTTCGGCTGTTCACATATTTCCTGACAGAATGCTAAAGACCACGAATGCCGTGCTATTATTCAAGAACGGTGACCTTCACGATATCGGAAACTATCATCCAATCTGCTTGCTGTTTGTCGTCTACTAGTTTTCCACTTGAGTTGTTCCAAACTGGATCGACAGAACACGGGACCAAGGATGCCCAAGTGAGCAAGTAGGGTTCCGAAAAGGATTCAGTGCTATGGAGCACGTCCACATGATGGCAAGTCTCACCGAAGAATCACAAAAGTACAGGAGACCGATTGATCTCACTTCTATCGATTTAAAGGAAACTTTCGACTTAGTTGAGAAAGAAGCAGTCACAGAAGCTCTAACACCCAGTGCGTCCGTACTCATTACATGAAGATTCTGCGTAAGCCATGTAAAAAAATTCACCACCAAAATATCACCGTTCTACAATGATACTAACATCAATACCAAACGAGAAGTTAGGCAAAGCGATACCATTTCGCAAAAATTATTTACTGCTACCTTCCAAAAAAGGGTGCCTGTTAGCACACTGGTCGGGGGTGTCCTGTAATGCACATGGGATCGATCCCCACGCCCCAGGCCCAGCAAGCCCTCCATCTCTCCGGGTTGGCAAGTCGGTACCAGACTTGTTCGGTAGTATAGCAGCACTTTTTCGATGCATCGGTAGGCCACCGCGAGTCATTGTAAAGGCCATGCCTTCATTCATTCACTTCCAACCATGCTTAATGAAGTCGAATGCATGGCGTATCCGTCAAGGACTGATCAACACCGAGAGCTTTATCCTTTATCCTTTACCCTTCAGAACAACATGCGCACATTGGAATGGGACAAAATGAGAGTGAAAATTTCTGAGCGGCAATTATACCACTTTGCTGATGACTTCGTTTCTATAAAACTATGCATTAGTCTGGCAAAGAAAATGCTAGACGGTTTTGATAATGTTTATTAACAGATGATCTTCGACTGTTTCACATAAATGGCGCTAATGAAAACCTGATTGGATCTACATGCTCCATTCACGCACAGCATCATGAATATATCGGAACGGTTCAGCAACATCTACCTAGATTGGAAAATCAGTATGGTGAAGGACTTAGTTTCAGAGTTGAGCAGGAGTCAGCGGCAGTTTGGGGAACTTCCAAGACCATCGAGGATGTAGTGAAGAGAACAAAGAGCCTCCGATCCCATGTCCATCTTTTCGACTTCCCTATTCTTCCTGCCTTAAAGCATGCTTCAGAGTCCTGGTCGCTACGTAAAAAGGATGGAAAACCACTCAGCATTACTGAACGCTCTCTCAAAAAGACGACCTTAGGACTATTCTATATCAATTAAGCTAGGGAAGAGATCCCATGCTCCGATCTGCGTCAACGATTAAAAATCACGCACGCCGTTCTATACGCAAAACTGTCGAAGATAACGTGGACTGGACACATAGTGAATACGAACGACAACCGATGGACAAGATCCATTTGTGACTGGATTCTTCACTGTATCAAACATAGTGCAGGTAGAGCATCGATCTAATGCTTAGATTTCTTTACTAAAACCTTAGAAGAAAGATATGATGCTCGACGAGTTCTTAGAGCAAGCAGAACCCACTGGGCTGCTCTTGCTCGCGACAAGGAGAAATGGAAGAGTTACTAACACCCCCTCGGGTCACTCGACAATCAACGCGACGACAGCTGATACAGGTAGTAGTAAAGTGTCTTGTAAACCGACTTTCTTTAAACGCTGGCAAGATTAGTCAATAACTATTCTTATGATTGAGCATACACTTTTCAGAGCTGCCTTGACTTGAGCCGATGGTCCACAGCTGGTCATTGTCGCATCGTGTCGAATTCATTGGAGGAAACACCACTCATATCAGGAATTCACAGGACGATGCCCTTTTATACAGGAGGGATATTAATCTGTCGCCATCGAATATGATATCCTATGGGCCTGCAATGGGTCCTGTAGCAGCTGGCACTTCATTTGCTTCAAAATAATTTATTGTTCTTGCCAGGATTTAATGAAAGTCGATTTTCATGGTATTGTCGGGCTAGGTGCGTAGAATGGAGTATTTAGCCCGAATGAAACTGAGCCACCTAGCACCGTTCCTTAACATGTCGGTTTTTGCCATTTGAATGTACTAAGCTTGGCCGCAGTTCCCTAGTATGCAAGGCAACTCTTGTTTTATCGCCACCCAAAATGCTTCGTTTTCAACTATTCTTATGATTGAGCATACACTTTTCAGAGCTGCCTTGACTTGAGCCGATGGTCCACAGCTGGTCATTGTCGCATCGTGTCGAATTCATTGGAGGAAACACCACTCATATCAGGAATTCACAGGACGATGCCCTTTTATACAGGAGGGATATTAATCTGTCGCCATCGAATATGATATCCTATGGGCCTGCAATGGGTCCTGTAGCAGCTGGCACTTCATTTGCTTCAAAATAATTTATTGTTCTTGCCAGGATTTAATGAAAGTCGATTTTCATGGTATTGTCGGGCTAGGTGCGTAGAATGGAGTATTTAGCCCGAATGAAACTGAGCCACCTAGCACCGTTCCTTAACATGTCGGTTTTTGCCATTTGAATGTACTAAGCTTGGCCGCAGTTCCCTAGTATGCAAGGTAACTCTTGTTTTATCGCCATCCAAAATGCTTCGTTTTTATGATGTCAGTGCGCATATTGCAGCAGTCGGAATTATGCTACTATCTGCAAATAAAAAGACGCTTTTAGTAAACTTTCTCCAATTAACATCGCCAAAACTAACCAAAGTCATGGTTTAGCTCTCGGGCTAAACAATATAAACTTCAATCAACTGGATCCATTTTCATGTAAATAATAGTTAGCCATCTTTAGTACCCCATAAAAATCGCGATTGATCTGAAATAAGGGAAGAAACAAAAAGTAAGAGTTGGTGACTGGTTAAGGGCCTCCTTTCAATTTTAAGTAGGTTGTTCAGTTTTTTTTTGCGCTTAAAAGAACCGGCTTATGCGCAATGTTGACAAAACAATGGCATCTTATCAAGATGCGATAGTAATGCGACCTGGTCACAGTGTTTATATTCAAAGAGATGAATACCTGCAATTTTGGTGCGCCCTTCCAGCACGTCCCATTTTCATTCGACTGCCTCGATCCGATAGGCCAGGTCTCGACTGGACTGCGTGTTACACTAATGTCGAGTCATGTGCGTGGTGGCGTTCCTCGATGTGTTGCCACGTATCTTGGCTTCTACCACAGTTTATCTAGTTATTGCTTAACGTATTCCTCATTCTCAAACGTAACGACTGCTTAAGTTTTCATGTTTATAATAAAATTCGAAATTAAATTCCGCTCTGGCTCGAGAAAGTGAAAACTGGCTCGACTTCAACTAAAGCTCAGTTGATTCCATGTCGGTGTCTTGAAGCAATTGTTTAAAGATAGAGGACTATCTGGGAGACAACAGCAGTCGGAATTATGCTACTATCTGCAAATAAAAAGACGCTTTTAGTAAACTTTCTCCAATTAACATCGCCAAAACTAACCAAAGTCATGGTTTAGCTCTCGGGCTAAACAATATAAACTTCAATCAACTGGATCCATTTTCATGTAAATAATAGTTAGCCATCTTTAGTACCCCATAAAAATCGCGATTGATCTGAAATAAGGGAAGAAACAAAAAGTAAGAGTTGGTGACTGGTTAAGGGCCTCCTTTCAATTTTAAGTAGGTTGTTCAGTTTTTTTTTGCGCTTAAAAGAACCGGCTTATGCGCAATGTTGACAAAACAATGGCATCTTATCAAGATGCGATAGTAATGCGACCTGGTCACAGTGTTTATATTCAAAGAGATGAATACCTGCAATTTTGGTGCGCCCTTCCAGCACGTCCCATTTTCATTCGACTGCCTCGATCCGATAGGCCAGGTCTCGACTGGACTGCGTGTTACACTAATGTCGAGTCATGTGCGTGGTGGCGTTCCTCGATGTGTTGCCACGTATCTTGGCTTCTACCACAGTTTATCTAGTTATTGCTTAACGTATTCCTCATTCTCAAACGTAACGACTGCTTAAGTTTTCATGTTTATAATAAAATTCGAAATTAAATTCCGCTCTGGCTCGAGAAAGTGAAAACTGGCTCGACTTCAACTAAAGCTCAGTTGATTCCATGTCGGTGTCTTAAAGCAATTGTTTAAAGATAGAGGACTATCTGAGAGACAGACGGAGCGAAGGACCAGCATGGTGTGGCAGTGAACGCGTTGGCCACCGAAAGGGTAATGGCGCGTTCGTTGCCCATCGCAAACACCTGCGGTCAGATTGCAGGTATCTCAGCACCATTGTGACTGACTATTACTATGTCTCAGAAATGAATACCATTCTCATGAGAGGTCTCACTGGACCGTGGCTCACAAATCGCAACTAGAAACAACTAAAAATTACAAATTTTCCATTTTTATCTCCATGTCACTGGAGATGTTTTTGCCTAAAAAATCATACGAAGGTGGGTAATTCTGTTGCCTAAATAACATACACCGCTTCCAATCACACAAACACGTTGTCGACCATGCTTACTTTTTTAATGAAGACATGAGGAACTCTTAATTTCTCGTCGCTGACGCTGCATATGTGTTGCTTTTGGTTCGTTGAGTCCACCAAGAAAGAAATATGAAGTGCTTACCAACTCTGGGATCCGATCCAGAAGGACTGACAACCGCATATTGTCTTTTCTTCTGAAAATCTGGGAGTTCTCTTCTGGATTTACCACAGGATTTCACTCGCAGTCCACTCGATTGGCATTCAGTGACACTCATTAGGAAGACGAACTCTTCGAGTGGCAGCCAAGCGTATGCGTAAATCCGATGGCTACCGCTGATGGAGATTATATGGCAACATGCCAAGTTAAAAAAGTGTTGAGATCTCCACAGCATTTGATGGCGGATAACGTTAATGGAGGAAAAGATTTTAACAGATTTTAACATGAGCTTGTTCATAGGTTATTTGTTCGTTTGAAATCGGCGTAGTCCTTCACTGTTAAAAGACGCATTGATTGGCTTCTCACGCATCTTTAACTCCAATGATTGGCTAACAGTGGCTGAATTGGCGTACGAGATAGAGCCTTACACACCCATGAGCAAATCCGCGCAGGCATTAAAGAATATTGTTGCATAGATGGAGAAAATATGCGCCAATCTAGTGCGACAGACAAGGATGCCCATTTCTTGAATTTACCTGACTTTGAGGCGTATGCTTCCTTTTAGTTCGTTTATGATCGGCAGTTCCCCACAGAAGAAGAAGCATCACGTTGCCTCGCGATTAAGCGGATTAAGCTCGTTCGATGAGAGAGAGCCATACAATAAACAGGAAGGCAATAAGCAACTCTCCATCATTTCTTGTGATTTCGTTCTTTCATCTTTCAAGATTTCTTATTTATTTTTCCTCACGACTAATTCCGTTGTAATCCTTTGTTTTTTTTCTTGTTATTTAGATAACGAGGGTAGCGTAGTGGTAGTGATGCCGATAATCATGATCACGATAGTGCTTTACCTCCTACCAGCCTCACCAAGCGTTTTATCCTTCTGGTGTCGATAAATTGGCACCAAAGTTGTTTTAAAAAAAAGTCCACTCCCTGTAATCAAAGTAGCAGCGCTCTAACCTGTCCACATGAGGACTCCAAAGACTCGACCATCATTAAAGAACATTAATGATGAATGGGAAATTCTCAAGCAGCTCTAGAGTCAACACGCAAAGAGTGAGAAAGCCTTTGTGGACGATGGATGTGCGAAGAAGCGAATCGAATGCGAGAAGTACTGGTATTCGCACAGTAGACATGAAAGAAAGGTCGTGTAAAATATGCGAATGTGAGCAATGCTCGGAACCTCACTTGCGCTTCTAACCCGCGATTAGCATTTCCGGAAGCTCACGTGTTATTTACTGCACCAACCCAAGCCTTTGTTTTGACTTTCTCTCGGTTCCTTTTTACCTTTCTGAAAAGTGTTATGTAGATGTCTTAATGAACGGTTTTTATAAGACTTTAGTGACAATAATAATTTTCTACATTGTGGATCTAACACGAGGTTGGTAAAAACTTTTATTCGGCTGTTATAGATAAACGTTATGTAGACTTCGTCACATCGGCGAAGTGTGTAGAAGTAGTATGATGCAAAGCGGTGTTCCATTCGAGCGGTAGAGTGTACTGAATTGGAGAACGAATTCGAACAGAAGCCCATCTAAGGGTAGGAATCACTGTTTTCCTGATAGCAGTGTCGCAAGATGTCAGAGTTTCGTCTTCAAGGATAGGCTACTACGTGTGGTGGAGACCTGAGAACCCCTAGCGTAGCTTTCTTGAAACCTCAGAGAGGAATCTTACTCGAACTACAATTTACCATTGAAATGGTAAGCAGGTTCAAGGTAATTACGAAAGTATTCACTTGCATTCACTTGTAAACAGCTAAAGTTGTTTAAAGGAAGAGAAAACAGCAGTGTAAATAATAACTCGGAAACGTTGTTTTCACTTAGCGCTGTGGTTGCCGAATTCCAGTCCTTAAGCTCTCACTCAACACCATAGCGTAATTCACATAATAGAGGAGTCGCGTGACAACCTTCCACCCGACGTATCGCTCTCTGGTTTGACATTTTTCAGTCCTTGGCCAAGTTGGGTGAAAATTCCTTACTGGAACTAGTAAGAAATTTTCCAAGAGATTTAAAGCCACTTATTTGTAAACTAACTATATAGATTGATTATAACATTATCACTGTCCTAACAGTCCTGCAGAGAATTGTCGATCTAACACCGTCTTTGTGGTCGATTGCCAAGACGATGAATAATCATAGTGTGTCATGCTGAATCTATGGCAGTTTGTTATTCAATCGTTACTATTCTTTTAGAGTTGACGTTTCGGATTTTAGCATTTGAAATGAAAGTACAACCATTCAAGACAAAGACCTTCTTGGCTTATTCTAATGGCTTCTTGATAAGTTTCGTCTTTCCTCGCTCCGTAATCAGGTCAGATACCCTACATTTCTGGGCATTATTGTTGGCACTGCGTAGTGGTAGAACGGAGTCTACACTCTCCGCCCCAATTTTCACTTCCAACTCAGAAACTTGTTTTCCTCACCATCAATTGCAATTGATTTCCACCATGAAGAGAGAATAAGCGAAGCGACAAACAACAATTATTAGAGAATTTGGGAGGGGGGAGGTGACCAAAATAATACTAGGTGGAAGTTTCTTAATGGTACTATTGCTGGGGCTATTCAAAACATGAAAATTGTATGGACGAATTCCTCAGCAGTAAAATCCAACAATCATTTTTCCATTTTCCATTCTATTTTTCTATAACTTTTTAAATAGGCTTTAAAACGAGAAGATTTTCCGTTCTCACGGAAACAGTTTGCATGAGATATTGGGAACTCCTTGTGCATTCTTGAAATTCTCCCTTCATGAATCAGGAACACGTTGATTTGGAATAAAGAATAAGTGAAGTATAACAAAGCGAGTAGCCATTTCCTAACCATATAAGGAACGCTACAGATGCGAATCACTGATGTCGAGCTTTTTTCAAACGTGCTTGTTGACACGCCATCGCTCTTGTTATGATCGATACAGACATTCCTCGTAAGCGTCGAAAAGTGAAAGTTTCGCAACGAGGAAATCTCCTCTCCTGTTCAGTTCCTTCGCTTAGTTAATAAGTCATTGCATGGTAGCTGCTCCTTGGATACCATTACTACAGCTACTTCTCTAAATTGTCTTTCTCCATCCAATAACTCTTCAGCTTTGGAGCATTTAGGCTACTCTTCACGCTTCGATATTTGTACGTACACGACGATGTGACGTCACGGTGCAAAAATAATGGTGACTTCTAACAGTTTCCAAAATCGAATTTTTATAACTTTCCACTCTTCAACTTTCTACTTTCTTACTTTATTTTCTTTGACTTCAAACATTAAATCGTAACCAATTCTCATTATCTATATTTCAGCGCAAACATCTTATTACATCTGAGAGATTCTAGGTTGTTGACTTTCAGTTCCCAAGACCGATTTTCTATTAACCTCGGCATTGGATTATAAATCTATCGTTTTCTTTCTCAGCAATCGCGAGGCTGTTAAACAGCATATGTTTACTTCCATACGATAACACGCACAACACAATCGTAGCTGACGTTTGAGCAGACCTTCATTCGATTAACTTCATTAACGGAATATCCCAGAAGCTTTTGACGTTCTTCCTACCTAAAGTTTACAGGGAACCTTGATTTCAATAGATCATTAATATGATCATCTTTTGATTTTTATAAATCAAAATGATGACAAGATAAGAGGAAAAAAAGAATTATGAAATTTGGCGAGATGGTTAACGAATAGATGTATTAATGTATTAACTCAGCCAGCTTTACCAACATTGAACGACGGCGTGAAAGTTATGGTTTCAAAATGAACTGGTGTTCTACGCGCATAGTCGTAAATTAGCTTATTTGACATTTCTAGCATTTTGAATACTGCTCGAACGTGGTTTTCTCTGAAGCTCAGAATTAGCTGTGCAATCGCGAGCCCTCGTCGATTACAGCGCGGTACTACGGAGGAACTATCTCTTTCACTAGAGTAGCAGTTACACAAAATTTTGTAGCTACTTAGCTACGGTATTTCGGTGGTGAGATCTGCGGTTGGTCTTTAAATCCTCTTAAATCCTTCCTCATCTGCAAAGGGTTAAAAGAAAGTAAATGTTTTCTATCCATAAGGTATTTGTAGCCGTTGAGTGTATTTCCGAAACTGATACAATGTTGGCGCACTAGAACCTCATAGGCGACAAGCAAACACCTTGTATTAGACATTTCATCATAATAAACTGTCTTGGTAGAAGAGTAATTAAAAAGTAAGTATGTGCTGAGGTTTGAAAAAAAGAACACAGATAACAGTTTATTGAGTGTTATTAAAGGTACGAAAAGTGAAATCGGAATAGTACCTAGGATCGAATTTCTATTAACCTCGGCATTGAGTTATGAATTCGTCGTTTTCTCTTTCAGCAATCGCGAGGTTGTTAAACAGCATACGTTTACTTCCATACGATAACACACACAACACAATCGTAGCTGACGTTCGAGCAGAATCGCCTTCCTCACAGCCTGGAAGGGCCCACCAATACCCAACTCACCAGATAAAACGCTTCAACGGCACAAGCACAAGCAGAAAAATGAAAATGATAATTACTAATTAACTAATTAATTAGCTACATTATTTCTTACTTTATTTTCTTTGACTTCAAACATTAAATCGTAACCAATTCTCATTATCTATATTTCAGCGCAAACATCTTATTACATCTGAGAGATTCTAGGTTGTTGACTTTCAGTTCCCAAGACCGATTTTCTATTAACCTCGGCATTGGATTATAAATCTATCGTTTTCTTTCTCAGCAATCGCGAGGCTGTTAAACAGCATATGTTTACTTCCATACGATAACACGCACAACACAATCGTAGCTGACGTTTGAGCAGACCTTCATTCGATTAACTTCATTAACGGAATATCCCAGAAGCTTTTGACGTTCTTCCTACCTAAAGTTTACAGGGAACCTTGATTTCAATAGATCATTAATATGATCATCTTTTGATTTTTATAAATCAAAATGGGACAGCTATGAATAATTTATTGTCTTATAAATTCTGAAAAATATTTTCCACACGAATTTCTTTTGAAGCCTCTAAAACGGCGTAATGACCGGATTGTTTTCAAGCTCTGAAAGCGGCTCCAATACTTATGTTTTTTGTTTCGAAACCATTTAAAATTTGAACAATTCCACTTTGATTAAATGAATGTGGTAGAACTATGCACAAGTGCATCACAGATTTGCACAGCACAGTTCTAGACAGAAGATGAAATTTTTTCTTGAAGTCGGAGATAACCAGCGTATAGCCAAATAGTCGTGAAGTAAGGCTCTCCTGCATTGCGTTGCCAACACTGTTTTCAGTATAACCACAGTGATGCTGAGATATTTTCAAAACTCCGGCCCGCAGGTGTCTGCGGTGGTGCCCGAACACGATACTACCCTTTCCGGGGGTTAACGAGTTCGTCACCGCACCATGCGGGTCCATCGTTTCGCCTTTCTCTCAGCCGTGTTTTATAGGCGCTATCGTAAATCACCCGTCTACGGATGTTAGCAAATATCTCAGCATCATTGTTGATACATTTCAAATCATAGCCTGCCTTGAATAAAGAATAGGGGCTAAATAAAAAATGCTTCCATTCTTCTCAATATTTGATGGAATTCAACTCATTTCGTTTGTTTCCTTAACACTTTGGGCGTGTATAGCACAGTACTTAGGTGGTGCCGTGCAATGATACCCACAGAGTCGGTTCGCCCAGGGAACACCGTGCCCTGAATCCTCCGTAAGCGACGGTTTTCGCCAAATGCGCATGCGTTCACATCGATGGTACGTGATGAAGTGCAATACATTGGTCGACGTCGAAAGCAATCCCTTCTTTTATTCTTGAAATGTCGTCGTCCTACCCCTTCAATAACTACATAGCTATTTTTATATTATTATTGCTTCGCCCGACATCACATGCATTGTACTGTGCGGGTCCCAGCAATTATTGCCTTCAATTGCTTTCCACTTGTCCACTATGCACGAGCACATTGGAACTTTTTTGTGTGTCTCTTCGGCTGCTGCTTGGACATTTTTCTATCTTCGTCACGAATGTCGTTGAATGCTGGTCTAGTCGATTCTCCCTGGAATGCTGAGACAGTAGTGCTAAGGGCGTTCCAATAGCTAATTAGAAGGTGAAACTTCTCTTTGTGAGAGACGTGGTCCAGGCTGCAGAAGGTAACCATGGTCATACCCAACAGTCAGAGAAATTTTGCGATTTTTTGACCATTAGATGACCCTTAGTAAAATCTTCTGATTTCAGTTGTTTCCCTTTATAATTATGGTCCTAAAAGACTCTCGTGACAAATTACGAAAGGCTCGGTCATTTACATCAATTTCTTAACCCACACCAAAGTTACAGTCACATTGCTTCGAAATCTGTACTTTGCTTGGCATCTCTTGGAACGTTTCCCCAATTTTGTTGATATCTGAAAATTCTGGGAGGTTTTCATAAGTTTTCAGACATTTGGTTTACCACTACCAATCCAAAAGGTAAAACTTATTTGTTTAGACACTTATATGAACCATCCTCGCCATTCATGACGATGGTCTGTTTCAAGAATGGACACGGCCGCTAATGGAAATTAGTGACCCATAATTCGAACCTCGAATACCGTTGATTAACATGAGTGATAAATACGCCCATCAATTTTCACAGTCGTAGAGAACGCTTGCATTATCCTGAAGTCTTTTCTTATTTGTCGCCAACTCTACTGACCTATTAGACTAATTTTTGATATTTCGCTATAGAATTGTGTTTCCTGGATCTCAAAGATAAAATAGTCTTCGAAAAGCTATGCCATCTGCTCCAGATAGATCATGTGTGTGGCTGTTATGTTTCAGAGCTCGTTATTCGCACACGCACTTTATGAAGCCGATTTCGTATGCGGTTTAAATATCAACCCGTTTCTGAACTTTTGGGAAGACCATTAAGTCAGAAATATGAGTGTGGTGCTTCGAGAATGCCTTTTGATCGGAGAGCTTTTGAGAGGTCCAGACGCTCCCCATATTTTTCAAAACCGACCATATTTTAACCTCGGCATGAGTAGTCAATAGTTCTTAGGATTGTTCAACATGCAAAAGGTTGAAAAAATTTTTTAATGGGCTAAAGTTTTGATGTCTTCATCTTCTTCAGAGCCAATTGATCAGAGTCCATTGTTCACAGCCGTTCGAATTCCTAATTTGTTTCTTCATTTTCGAGTCGATTCTAGTCTGCTGGAATGGATTGACCGATCGAATGATGATCTCATTAGCCAGTGCCCCTTTCATCTACTCATACTGTTTGCTTTCTTCAGCAGATTTCTTCTATTCTATATCCATTGCAAATCCTAGCTACATCTAGTTTGTATTCCCTCTAATCAAACAACCATCAAACAACCATTTGATGTCCCATTTCGCCATGTGCTTTCTCTTTAACTGAGTTCTTTTCTGTTCCAGCCATGCGCCTAATGCTGCCACTATTTCTGAAAATATTAATTGAAGTGACAAACCATAACAGCCATCTTTTTGTTGAACCCAGTTTTAAACGCTTCAAATACCTAAGAAATTCGTTTAGGACATTTCCATAAGTGCGCCGAGACAGACTTCTAAGTGGAAAAAGAATCAATTTTGATTCGTTTTACTTATTCCTTCATGACGGTAGAAATTACTGTGATAACTTAATTTGATTAAGGAGTAGGTATTACTCTAATTGGAAGAAGAGAAATAAAAAGTGGACCGATGAACCGGAGACATTTTAAGAAATTGATTTCCCGAAAAATAGAACTAAAACACATTATGTTGAGTTGCTGTCACAATAGCACATTTAACTGAGTGCTGTTAATCAGTCGCCATGTTCATTGTAGCAACCTTCTCTCGCTAATGGGAACTCTGGCCATCCGCTCTACTCTGATCTCGTCCAAATTAAAAGATATTATTGGGAAAGAACAGGCTTTTTCTGTGCCATATGTTTTCGTGGGAGCTCAATAAAGTCCAAAAAGTACGCCCTATAAACACTTTACACTCCTCTTTCATGTTGTGGTGAGCCGACATTCTGCAGCGATTTCGCCGGCATGGGTTGTTTGATTTGATTTCGTTCTCAGGTGTCTTCAGCTTAGAAAACATTTTTTGTAACACAGTGAGTGTCAACGAACTACCAATTGTTCATAAATCCATTTTGTGCCGCTATCTGGTTATTGGTAAATAAATTTGATGGTAGCAAGTATTTCTTAGAAAATGAGCGAGCTTTCTCAAAGCGGATGGATAGCCCATTTTTAACCACGTTCGGAGCTCCCCTTTGAGCAGCATGTTTGCTATAACGCCTTTGATGAAACCAAAAACCGCCCAGCAACCGTTTATCACTGCAGTTCTTCGATATAATATAAATGCATGAGTAATCATTCAGTGGAAGGCCATTTGACACGCTTACACGTCCTTGTCGCGATCTCTTGGCTGTAAATTATCAGTGCAGAGAACCTTTCAAGCTTGTTTTCAGATCCAGAAAAATGGAGATAACAGCATTTACTATATTCACTGTATGGCTAGGAATATTCTCGATTTTCTTCACTCTGATGCCGTTGTGAGTTTCAGTAGCAATCACTAAGCTGATTTTTTTTTCTCGAATGTTTTTGCGTAACGATCCTTACAGTACGATGGTACTCGAATGGCGTCGACGAGGCACGGCTGATGGTTTCTCCTCTGTTAATTTTGTCTTGCCAATGCTTATGTAAGCTTCTTTCATGAACTATCTTATACAATAATAATAGCAGCTTTAATGATTCTGAGATATTTGCAAAACTCCAGACAGCAGGTGTCTGCGGTGGAGAACGAGTGTCCTTTCCGGAGAGTAACGCGTTCACCACCACACCATCCGGGTCCTTCGTTTCGCCTGTCTCTCAGCTAAAATAATAGCAGCAGCTTTCACTCCTTCCACTCTTTCGTTCGCTTTTCGAACCATTATGCATTTATCTATGTTCTGTTTGATTTCCCACCTTGACATCGGATAAAACATTGAAGCGAACTCTGAAAAAAGTGAGTAGAAAAACTCTCTTTTCATGGTTGTAGTAGTTTAAGAGGTTCAATCTTAGTAGTGAAACAACGAAAAAAATTAAAAAGTGAATAAAGTTGAATAGAAGCCGTGTAGGGCCGTATCCATACGAAAACTTCTAATCTACGAGGCATAGCAACAGAATAGCCTACACGATTTCTTGGAGGCGCTTCAACAAAACGTCGTACATTTGTGGGAAGACCGTATCCATACAAAAATTCAGACTCACTTTAGATTCTCCAAAGAATATTTAAGCCAAATTATCGATTCTTCATGGATGTCCAATCTTCCGATAGCTAACATCAGGTTTTCAACAAAGTTTTTAGTTCTCGGTAGTGTTTTGGCGAATTAGCCTTCTCCCTGGACTACACATGAATTCAAGGTTAAGCTTAAGTCTAAGAACGTTAATCTAGATTGCGTAATAACACTGAACGATTTAGCATACAATGATTCGTCTGAACGAAGGAAACAGTGATCCTTTGAGTTCAGGTAGCACAGCATACCTGGTGTCGTCAAAGAAATGTGGTGATGAAGAAACAGCTTAGGCATTTCGTGTTCGCAGAAGCAGAAGAAGGAACATCTTGTTGGAAAACTTGTAATAAAAAAAAGCTCTCGGCGTTGATCAATCCCTGAGGGATGCGCCATGCATTCGACTTCATTAAGTATCGTTGGAGGTGATTGAATGCATATCTGGCCTCTACAATGACTCGCGGTGGCCTGCCAATTTATCGAGCCAGTGCTGCTATCCTCTCAGACAAGTCTGGTACAAATTTGCCGACCTCGGAGGGATGGAAGGCTTGATGGGCCATGGGCGCATTTCACGTGCGCGCCGCACTGGCGCCTCCAACCACTGCGCCACACCCACCCCTTGTATGGCAAACTTGTAATAAGAGGAAGTAATCTTCTAGGAAGCTACAGCACACGGAGAAGCCACAGTGATGACTTCGAAATTAAAGCCACGATTCTTATAAGAAGAGCAAAAACATCAACGACCCACAGTTCTGAGTTCTAGATAAATTTCGCAAATTCCGAAATGACCTCAAAGGATGATCAGAGATTACTTTTTGTTTCGAATGAGTTCCACCTGCACATCTTATCTGAGTAGCAAACTGGGTCTTTTTACTCCTTGAGAACATGGGCAGCTGGAAAACTATGATTTTTTTAAACAGATTGATTTGAAAGAAACGAACTTTCCTGAGTATAAATTGATCGTTCTTTCTCAAAAATAGAAATCTGTTGGTAATGTGATACTTTTGAAGCAAACGATATAATTATAGGAATGAAATGCGGTCGAGACGAGCAAATAACACTACCCCATTCCCACTGAACATCTGCACCGTGTGACATATCATTACACTTTGCCAAAGAATCTAAGAATCGCAACGTCGAGTTGTAATCGAGAATCGAGCACGGGAGATCGGGTCGGACGGTCTAACGTATGGCGCATCCTTTAGGAATTGATAAACGCGGAGAACTTTATCCTTATCCTTATGCCTCTGAATGGTGTGACGCATGATTTTTTCCGCTATGAGGAGACCAAATAAAGAGCGATAACGGAGCGAAACGAAAGCCAATATAAAAAAACAGACTTGAATTTGATGGATAAGACAGGAAACAATGAGTTGTTCAAAAAGGAATTTGAGGGTGATTTATGTTATTTCTTCTTTTCATACAGTTCGCCTTCTCATATTGCCGGGATCCAACCACTTCGTCCAATCGCTTCGTTGCCTCCTCCACAAAAGTGTTAGGATTTGCGTGCAGAGTCGTCTGGCAGTTGAGGACTTTCACTTCGTAACGAATTTCTTTGAATGTCGGTTGAGTAGACTCTGTCTGCAATTCTGGGATAGCTTTACTACGGAGTTCCCGGAATTTCATCACAGACAGTCATTACCCTTTCTCGATCAGATAGAAAATAACAGAGAAGTCTAGTACCAACGTGTCAAATCTGAAGCGGCTATGGTTGACCTTGTGCACATCATCCTTAACCATTCCACTTGATGCGTCCATAAAACGTTTAAATTGATGAAATCCTTTTAATTACAGTGGGGTTGGGTAATGTACATGATAGGTCTGTTAAAAAGCGTGGTAGCAAACGGTTTCTCCACGAATAAACTCTTAGGTGACGTTCTAACATGAATTTCAGGAGTTCTTGCAGCGGTCTAAAGCGTGGTAGTTTTAGTTTCCCTATCAAAGTCGCTTTATACACTTTCTCGGGATTGAAAACTGCGGAAAAGACACTGCACTGCATAGTTAGAAAAGCTTCAGAGCTTTCGCGAATTTATTTTAGAGTTCGAGATCAAGTTCGTTTTGGAATTTCTTCTTATTATTTTTGCTGAAAATAATTACTAGTAGGACTGTGGACTACTTGGAATAGGCAGTAGACATAAACCTATAGTTGCTAATGGAAAAAGATCGATAGAACTAGCTGAGAGACAGTCAAAACGAAAGACCCGCATGCTGTGGTGGTGAACGCGTTACTCCCCGGAAAGGGCAATAGCGCGGTCGGTCCCCACCATAGACACCTGCGGTCCAGAGTTTTGCAAATATCTCAGCAACGTTGTGGCTGTATTTTCTAGTAACCTGCCGTGAAAATTGTAGTAAGCAGAAAATAAAAGGTAAAACATTAAACCTATATGTATGCTTTCTTTGATGAGCTTACACGAGGTTGATAATAATATTTATTATCGGCTAACGTTTCGACGTCTTCGCCTTCATCAGAGCCGATGATCCGAGTCGATGGTCTTAGTAAGAATAGTCTAAGAAAGAATACACATTGATTAAGCACACCGAGGTTCAAGGAAAGTCGGTTTCGAAGTCTTAATCCTATAGTTTTGTGTTTCTCCAAGCAGCCACAATTACCTCGCACCTTAGTTGGCAACGCTAGTTTGGTTTCCTTAGGTACAAATGCTCTACCTGATGGTAATCAGTGATGAGCAAATTCGTAAGAAATTTTGAAAGATGCTTCGACGATTTTTACTTTCGCTTGTTTTGCACAGCACAATAATTTTCTGTGGTGATATGTAAAGGAAGTGAAGTTTTCGTTCTTGATAGTAGTTGAGGAAGATTTTTAAATAGTTAGGAAGAGAAAGCCTAACACTGCAGATTCTGAGCGGCAATGATATTGTAAACTCCGTTCTAACGTATACGGACATTACAGGACTTCTTGCTGGTTAAAGCACGGCTACATGACGAACGACAACACTAACATCACTATCAATACGATCAACATCGTCTTCTTCATACTCTACATCGCCCTCTTTGCCTATTATCAACCGAAGAGGGTTCGACTATGTCACTTCAATTCGAGCTTAGCTCTCTAGATGAAAATTGCGGTGAAACCGGAGCTATCAAAGTCATTGAGATTGAAAACATTCCGTTTCGTGGTGACGTAAATGCCAGGAATTTTCAAGACCTAGAACATTATGGTCGTATTCCCAATGATCTTACATTAGCGAATCGAAATAAAGTTACAAAACTTTCTGACAATACAGCGTTTTCAGAAGTACCTTTACGGTCAGCTATTAATATGTGGACTAATGCTAAAACTGATCTTCATGTATGTTGAAATGCAAAGTGAGTTATCGCGTTCAGATTGAAGGCATACAGCTTCTAAGACGAGCGTCTTCATAATCGTTCCAATACAGGTAGTGAAGTAGCCTCAGACGTGATGGGTTCGATAGCATCCGCCACGCAGATCGCTTCCCTCGCTGGAGGAGTCTATGAGATTGTAAGTAGAAGATGACGTCGATTCTTTCTTTTGGATTTTCTTCCAGGACCAGCATTTCAGAAGCGAGCGATTTCCTTTGGACACACAGAGTATCTGCCAGCGGTTTTCCAGTATGCTATGTTTCTACTCATTGTGCAATGGCTTGCATTTGGACTGCTTACAGGAAATCCGTACATCGCGGTAGTAGCTAATTATGTTAATAACCACTTCGATTAGTTGTCTGAAACAGTTTGTATCGATACCTTGGCAATAAGTCTTTTAGAGAGATAATGAACTCGGTTACAAGAACCATGTGGGTGGTAGCAGGCTAAAAGTATTGCGAACCGTTAAATTCCTTCCTCAACTTCCACTTTCTACTTTTACTATCGTTTACTTCCTAGTTATTTTTCAAAGAACTCCATGTAAAATATTTCTGCATGTATTAAACGTGAATTCCAACTCACACCTTCCAAACAACCATGAAACGGTTGTGCTACATCTCCTTCTGCCACCAAAGGTGGCACATGTGGCAGGTCAGGTTATTTGGAAATTAATGACGGATTCCAACCAGTATTTTTTTAAGTAGCACATCTTAATTCAAAATATACTTTATTGATAGATATAAAATCATTCGAATGTACTTTTATCGCCTACTAGAAACAAGTTTATTCACACAAGTTGCAAGAAATTCTGGATTTCTGGAGGCGATGAAGTCAGCCATTGGAGTCAGTTTCGACCTCGGCTTGGTTTCTAAAGCATTTCTTGCATAAGTTATCAATATGCTTGAAGGAGTCGTAATCGGTATTCCAAAAGTCTGGCCATTATTGTCGATGAGGAAAGGTTTCGTAGCCTAGCTCATTCCAGCTCAACTCTTCCAGCGTCGGTAGTGTGTCGCGTTGCTAATTCTTTCCTGTTCCAATCATTGAGCTTTTCCCGACTTTCAAATCGTCGTTAGGTGGTCCGACGTTACCCCAATGTATCGGGCTGTTTGCGTTGCGTACCGCTAGTTTGAATTGGTAGAAGTAGATCTTTCGAAATTGGTGTTTTGCCACCTGAAATCCTAATCTTTAGAATTGCCAAAATTCGACTCACATTGTAATTAAATTCATAACAGTGCAGCATTTTAAATGAAATAATTACTAGAACATAAACAAAAAGTAAATTGCGAGTCCGACATTATTTTCCGAATCAAATGTACAATACGAAGAAATATATCTTTTAAAAATGAGATTTATCGTGCTGCTGCCACTGTGTGGTCTCTTTTTGTTTTGTCAAAAGAGCTTTCTAAAGAAGACGCGGTGGCTTCATGGCCAATCAGTTACGGAATACTCGGACTCATTCGTGAACAATATGCTAACATAGATAATGCATCCATGAACAGGTATCGTCAGTTAGAAAACTATTTGAAAGACGCAGAGCAGGGGCCTCAGTGGTACACTGTGTAATACGCGAGCCCCTGAAAAGGGTAATCATGGTTCGATCTAGCCCGGAGTCCAAGTCTTGCGAATATCTCAGCACCGCTGTGGTTGTATTTCACATCATACACTCCCGTGAAAAATTATAGTAGGCAGCAAATAAAAGGTTTACATTGCCATAAATGTTCTTCAACTATTTTTTCGACCTATTCGCAATGAAACCGGGTCTTCAAAAACAGACGATAATTTCTCCATGTAGAGCAGTGGAGAAGTTGAGAACTCTGTAGACTTACAGAACTGACTATGATCTATCGCTTTGAGGGGTATATAATTTTTAAATGCCTTTTAATCTTCCATTTGTATAGCGTTAAATTTCTCAAAAAATTGAAGACGAAATCCAAATTTTTGAAATTTCCAACTAGAGGGCAGCTGCTGTGTAGAGGAACGATGCACTGGGAGGATTATCATGTTCTGTCAGAAGAAATCCCGCTCTCGTGTATGAAATACCAGCTTTGAATGAAAACGTGAAAACTGCAGGTCCAGTGAATTCCAGAAAAGGAATTTCATTTATGTAAAACGGGAGGATTTGGACCATGTGAGCCACGATTTCTATGTCCTAATGGTTATTATCCCCTGTACTGAAAAACACTATAATGTTAGCTTGAAGTTGGAAGCCACTACTATTTTTGCAACGCACCCTCAGAAATTGATGCTCATCGTCGCAAATGCGCTAGCTAATATTGAGTTGTAACATAAGAAATGTCCGATCTTATTGCTTTGATTTTTCGTGTAATTTTTTTTTATAAAAAACCTTGTTCTTTATGTATGTTCAATATATATTTTTGAAGCGTAAAGTTTTTCTATACATGGTATTGGTTCTTCTCATGATTTATTATTTGAACATTCTTATATGCTTTAGCTTTAGTACGAATCAATGTGATATCCGTGTCCTTTTTTGTACGAGTGGGAGAATGGACATAGTCCCACGGCGAGGGCTCGGAATATCAATGCCGTGTTAGGAGATGGCTTTGTTGAGCGCACTAGTCGTCGCTGGTACGCAAAGTTTGAATCCTGGGACGAGACCCTTGCTAACGATGAGCGTGGTAGGCCGGAAATTATGGTTAACAATGAGGCACTTCGTGCTCCGGTCGAATCAAATCCGCATCAAACACTCCGAGGACTCGCCATTTCACGTCACTTACAGTTCACTTTTTGGTATAAAGGATAAAGGATAAAGCTCTCGGCGTTGATCAATCCCTGAGGGATGCGCCATGCATTCGACTTCATTAAGAATCGCTGGAGGTGATTTAATGCATATCTGGCCTTTACAATGACTCGCGATGGCCGGCCGATATATCGAGCCAGTGCTGCTATCCTCCCAGACAAGTCTGGTACCAATTTGCCGACCCCGGAGGGATGGAAAGCTTGGTGGGCCATGGACGCATTCCACGTGCGCGTCGCAGTGGCGCCTCCAACCACTGCGTCACACGCGCCCCTCACTTTTTGGTAAAGTTTAAAAATGTGGACAAATGGGTTCAACATGAACTCATCGAAAAGCAAACAACTCAACGTCAAGAAATTTGCAATTCGCTACTGATACTCAATGACAGAGATCCATTTTTGAATCGCATTCTAACTTGCGATCAAAAATGGATACCGTACGATAATCGTCGCCGTTCTGCACAAGGGCTAGACGCCGACGAGAACCCACGACACATGCCTGAGCCGAGTTCGCATCTAAAGAAAACAGTGGTTTCCATATGGTGGTCAGTGGCCGGTATAACTCACTACAAATTCTTACGACCTGGCGAAACGATTACGTCAGAGAAACATTGTGCTGAAATCGAGGAAATGCATCGAACACTACGGGTCAACGAATTGGCATTGATCAGTAGGAAAGGAACAAAAAGGACTTCATGACAACGCAGGAACGCACGTTTCCCAAACGACATTTAGAAAGCTGAAGGAAATGCACTACGAAACCTTATCAAATCCGCCTTACTAGCCAGATTTGTCACCACTGGATTTTCGTTTTTTAAAGCATCTGGAGCACCTTCTAACGGAAAAAATCTTGAAAGACCAAACTACTGTTGGAAATGCCTTTGAAGAATTCGTCGACACTAGAACCGGTAATTTTTGCATTAATGTAATCACAAAATTTGTTTCTTGTTGAAGAAATGTTATTTCCACTAATAAGAGCATAAAAAAGTTATGCTTATTTAAAGTTTGCATTTAAAATCAGACATTTCATATGTTACAACCTAATAGATTCGCGGTTGTATGAATCATGTATGATTCGGTCTCTGCCAAAAATGGCCGCTTTCAGGTTTTTCACTTTATTTGTCTAGATTAATAAGCTATTATGGCGTTGTTATAAAAATTTTACTCGGCATCAAAGACTCGCTCCCAAGAACGAACAGCTGTGAATAATCGAACCGAATCAATCGGGCTTTGAAGAAGGCTAAAAGAATAAAGGATAAAGCTCTCGGCGTTGATCAACCCCTGAGGGATGCGCCATGCATTCGACTTCATAAGATATCGTTGGAGGTGATTGAATGCATATCTGGCCTTTACAATGACTCGCGGTGGCCAGCCGATGTATCGAGCCAGTGCTGCTATCCTCCCAGACAAGTCTGGTACCAATTTGCCGACCCCAGAGGGATGGAAGGCTTGGTGGGCCATGGGCGCAGGAATCGATTCCACGTGTGCGTCGCAGTGGCGCCTCCAACCACTGCGTCACACGCGCCCTTTGAAGAAGGCTAAGTGGTCGAAATACCAGCAGAATAATGTTTCCTACGACCCCGTGTTACCTTGCAAATTTGAGAAAATATTAATTACTCATGCCTGGGTTTAATGATACTCTGTCCTACCCCATGGTTTTTATTTCCTTTCACGTGATTTGACGTTCCATGTTCTGCGGATCCTAGTAGTTGTTGCAGCGGATTCATGGTGCGCACGCCACTATGCTCCATGAAGGTTTTAGACTTGTGTGGAGATTTTTCTGCTACTTGAGCATTCGATCTTCTCCAAGAATGACTAAGAATGGCGGTCAAATATGAAATTGGAAGCATTCGTTAGCTGTGCTAGGGCGATCCCATCCCTTTACTACATTTTCTATAAGTCTGCTACTAGTATCCTGACCCCAAGGGGATAGGTGGCCTAGATGAAGGACGTACCATGATATTGCGCTTTCTATTGAAAGACATCTCTGTCACTAGACTACCAGCGCAACGTTTTTAATTTGGAACTAACACGTCTTAGCCGTTAATAAAAACCAATAGTTCCTAAGATCTTTGCTATCCAGGAACCAGTTTTCTTTTCATTATATAGTTTTTTTAGCTAAAAAGCTATTATTTGAATTTTCCTTCCCACTCAAGCTCGTATCCCGAATACGCAACTGAACAAACGAGATTTTAACCAGCTGCACACGATGGTGTTCGGCAATGTATCGTTGATGCTTGCAGTTGTCACGGTTACACATGAAATTTTGATAATCTAAATCTCGATTTCAGATTTTCGAAGAATTAAGTTAAATCAGAGGCGATTTTGAAGTTGAAAGGATATTTTATAAAAGTTCTATGCACCCGAATACAAATTTGTATGATGCGAAACTCGCCGTTTTCTCTGTGGGGTCAAGCATCCAAGAATTTCGGGCCACTCATATGTTCGGATGGATTTGGTACTGGAGTGTTCGTCGTAGATTCCGAGCGAGGTACAAGTTCTACCTCATCGTGGGCCACCGAAACTCCAATCACTACGTGGAGTCGGAAGATTGTTGCTGGACTCATCTGAGATCAGATCACTGTCTTCAACACAAGAGGGAACGCTCTAGCATGGCTATTCCAGCCCTCTGTGGCAAATTCATCCCACCAGCGTTCAACAACGACCATAGACAAGATAACAAACCTCAAGCAGCAGCCGAACGAAAAATGCGCAAATATTTGACCTCTAGTACTGTACATTGGATGAAACGAATCGAATGGCTGAGATCCGTACAATGTGCTATATGTTGTGCAGAAGTTTAAAAAATAAAGTCTAGAACTCTCGGCGTTGATCAATCCCCGAGGGATGCGCCATGCATTCGACTTCATTAAGTATCGTTGGAGGTGAGTGAATGCACATCTAGTCTCTATAAAAGACTCGCGCTGGCCTGCCGATGTATCGAGCCAATGCTGCTATCCTCCCAGACAAGTCCGGCACCAATTTGCCTACCCCGGAGGGATGAAAGGCTTTGTGGGCCATGGGCACGTGGATCGATCCCACGTGTGTGCCGTATTGGCGCCTCCAACCACTGCGTCATACGCGCTCCTTGTAAAAGCTTCCCCTTACATTAATGCAAAATTCGCAAGTTTCTGAAGCTCTCAAATTATGTTATCCTAGAGAAATAGAAAATATCACCAGTTAAAAAATATTACGCAGCGAATATGCTAATATCTTTTGTATATTCGTATTCGGAATAACGGAGTCGATAATCCTTAGTTTATTGAAGATTAGCACTACATAGATGTCTACACACTAATTTACTTTAGTTGTCCAACTTTCAAATGCATGCAACTAACTCGTCTTACTGTACATAACATTCAAGCCTTTGCTTGGAACTTTCCTTCCAAACATACTTGTTCTTTGAAATAAGTAGGACCAATTGCTTGTATCCAATCCAACAAACCACGAATTGCCCGAGCATACACAATCAAAACTCTTCCAATGATGCTTTCAGATCGCCAACGTTGCAGCCCTCATCGTGAATGTCGCTACCATTTCACTCTACTTCGTGTATCCGCCGTTAACCTGGCGTGTCCCCATCATTGGCACAGGTCCACAACGTGGAAAGAAGGAAGAATAGAGAACTTCGAAATTCACATGCACTTTTTCTTTGCATCTACGAAGCTCGTTTCATTGTCGTAGGTCATTTCTGATAAATCTACTGAGTCGTAACGTTAACCGTTTCCTAGTAGACAGACTGATCGAATTGAATTGCAAGTTCCTCTCAATGGAAAACTATACTTGCGTTGATCCATCCATCGATGGCAATCAAGAATAAATTCCCTCTTAAAAAATGTCTCCTAGAAGCACTTTTTCCCCACAATTCCGATAAATGAAATGATATTCGAAAGCAGTTACCTAATGACGGCCTATTCAAACAAGAAAACAAGATTTATAATATACAGACTTAATATTAAAGTTGTTTTATACTCTATACGCAGTCATTTTCTTTGGTACCGCTACTTAACGACATACGGAACGCCTTAGGTGCAATCCGTTAACGCCCAGGTCTATCGACGTAGTGGACACGCAACTTACAATCTGAAAAGACCAAGACTACGAACTCCCGAATTCTTCAGCACGAAGCTACTTAAATTTCCGCCCATTTATGTTCTCAAGGACCAAGAAAATCGAAAATGCGACCACAGAAGATCCACCGTAGAAGTTGAGCGAAAAGATAAACCGACTTCAAGAAGGAAATGAGTTTATTCATGTTCAAATGGATATACGAAACAGAAATGAAAGATTTCCGCTTCAATCCAACAACCTCGTATAGTGAACGTAATGAACAACACTGCTTCTTTTACTAAAAATGCTTCATTGCTTTATCTAGACCTGATTAAACTACACAAACGTAGTAGACTGTAGAAATTATACTAATGTAGAAATTCTGATCCGAACAAATGATCTTTTCAATCCGTAGTAGATACAAATGCAAACTACTTTTTAGTCAACTTTCTTTTCTTGGGGTTCTTCTTTCCAGAAGAGTCCTTTGCACTATCTGCATTCTTTTCGAAGGCCTTACACAATTCCTCTGGTAGCCTGCATGTACTTTCAATGTAAGTGAAAAGCTCGTCGGGATACAACCGTTTCACCTACAAATACAATACACAGAATAAAATGAAGTACAAAAAACTACGATAACACTACAGGCACACAACATGGTCTTACCAAATCTTCATTTCCTACCAAAAAAATCAACGACTTGGCAAAAATAATTCGACCTGCTGCTCACATTCATTAGTCTTCCACCTTCCTTTCTTCGATATTGACATTTGCTCAGTACCAAATCCCTGTCGTAAAAACCGTACTACTGGTCCATAATTTCACAAAAAAAAAAGGATTCCTTTCTATTTTTGCGCAATCCGTCTTCATATCTGCTGTACGGATTCCATCACTTCCTGCGTTTGATTGGATTGGATTCCTCGCACCCACCACCCATAAAGGCCTTAAAACTTTTCGTGTATTTTCGACTGTCGCTACATGATTGCCGTATTCATTACAAATGCCGTTGAATGTTAGTGGAGTCGAGTATCCCTTGAGTCCTGGGATAGTTCGGTTAAAGCGTTCCGACTTCGATTACAAGAAGTGAACTCTTCCGTCTGCGAAAAGTCTGGTACCAAATTCTTCACCCTAGACAGACAAAATGCATGGTAACCAAGAGCAAAATCGAACCAGCACCGTGCTCGTGCTGAACAGCGTCACTATTACTGCGCTACTCACCCTTAAGGAGAAGACCGGTGGGAATAAATAACCATCTATTAATCATAAAACAACGAAGTTATAAGGCTTATCCACAAAATATTATAATATTATGTCCCTCTTCAAAGTTCAGTCATAGAACAAACATGTGTCCTAAAAGGTTACATAAAATCCCTAGCTTACCAAGGCTTGGCTTCCTGATGATCAACGGGCGATATGGTCGGCAACAGTGTTTTGCATCTCGTGATCCATTTGCACTGTCGAAATATCATTTACCGGTTACATAAGCAGCTGTTGATCTAATAACAGACTAAACCATCATGCATAATTGCTTTTTCACTCTACCACCTTTGATCTTTGAGTGGATACAGCAAAAGTCAGCATATCCTCCATTCACCTCGTATTGCAAACATCTCACTTGTATAACAACAATCATTATAGGTTTCAACTTCACACGCACCTCGCTTCTGGTCGTTCAGATGCCTACATTCGATATTTGTCGTTAATATCGTTAGACAAAGGACTCTCGTAGCGCAGTGGTTGCTCCCTGCAATACAAATGGGATCGAATCCCGTGCCCAAGGTTCACCAAGTCTTCCATCCCTCCGGGATCGACAAATTAGTACCAGACCTGTCAAGGAGAATAGCAACACTGGGTCGATACATCCGTAGATCACTGCGAGTCATTGTAAAGGTCAGATATGCATTCAGTGAACTCTAACGATGCTTACTGAAGTCGAATACATGGCGCATCACTCAGGAATTGGTCAACGTTGACAGGTTCACTCTTTATCCTTTAATACGGTTAGATTGCTAACCGACATAATAGCAACCCTTCGTACTTGCCAAGTAAAAAATACTGATAATTGTTCATACTAAAATTAAATGAAAGTCGGTTTACAATAGTAATAGTTCGCTATTTCTTATAGCGAGTGATGCAGGATGGAGTGCGCGGAGAAAAAAACAACAAATTATTACCAACCAACAAATAGTCTATCAACAATGCTTCTCTATAAAAGTGTTTCGTTGAGTGAGGACAGAGTATTCGCGCGGTGCTGCACCGGATTTCACTTGGTGCGACTACGAAAACATAGATCAGATGTGAGTGACTGCGGACAATCGACTCGAATCAATTCCTTTCTAATGAAAAGGCCGTCGAAACGTCAGGCGAACAAAGTTTGACAACTACCTCGTGCTAGCTATTCAGTGAAAAAAACAGACACTAAGAACATTGTGGTGTTCTTTTCGCAGCACTCCTGAGATTGTTGTTCACGATCTCGATCAATCGCCGTTTTACTTGAGTCGTTAGCTGTCCAAATGATGTCCACAGCCATAAATCCATTCAGAGAAGTGGAGAAAAAGATCTCAACCCTTGAATTCACCTCTATCTGGATTCGAATACACGTTGATTTTTGATCCAAATTAACCCGACTGGCCACTTTAAACCTCCATATAATCTTCTGCTTACCACCCTCCGCACAATACAACCGTGGAGTGAAAGTCTGCTGTTTCAAAACATATCTACAAAAAAAATAAGTCAACACATATAAGTCTAACTATTAACTTCGCGTCCAGATGCCTTTTCGTGGAACCGACATCGGTTTCCAATCTCTGAAGGCTTCCACAAACCACAGAGGGATGTGACATAACAAACCTGTTCATATGGCATAAGCTCTAGAATAACTTCATCATTAGGAACATCCTGCCTGTTTCGCCTGTAACAATAATCTCTTCCATCAATTTTTTTTTCAGTTATTAATTATACAATGGAATTTTGGCTGGTACCAAACTTACCGCTGTACAACCAAATCCATTTTTGTAATAGACTCTTTCTGCAAATTTTCAGGAGAATGGATGGGACCAAGAACTTCGACATTGATATAGTAGTCATCAAGAGAACGTGCACTCATATCTTGCTCGTCTACCCATGTTGGCCTGAAAATGCTATATTCTCCACTTCATTCCACACAACCTTAAGATGAGCTGTATACAGAAAGGAAGAAAAACCCACTCCCAATCCACCAAATACTCCATTTTGTCCTTTCCACCTTTTCCACTCACTTTCCGTCTTTCCAGAATACGTTTAATTGCATATCTATCGTTACTCATCTCCTTAGTGAAACTGGATAACAGTATGCATAACCTTGAAGAATAATAACGAAATAATGCAAAACTGAAGCAGTTTCCGGGGAATTCCCGTCAAGAGAAAAAGACTGCACAACTAGGAACTTCACTGCAAACAAAGGCACATCAGGGCAGAACGAGAAAAACAGCAGCTTACGAGAACACATTTGCTTATAAGAGTAGGATCATTGCATTTTACACATTACGTACTCAAAATGTTAAAAAAAAAGGCACCGGAACAATTGTGATAGCCAAAACATAAATGTTAGCACATAGTAAGAAAGACCATCAGCCCTGATAAGGCAAGTAGTAGACTTGTCCTCTTTCACGAACTTCTCTGATGCGGTGAAGATGCCGCAAGCACGGAGCAACATGACGGAAAATAGCTTGAGCTCGTCCTCTTAGACCTGGTTTTATATCGTTTTCTTGACAAAACAACTCGCCAATATTGCAGGAAGCCTCCTTAAAACACAAGAAATAAAGTGTTAGTTGTTCCTAGATCAAGTCATGACAAGCCATTTCAACATTTACAACAATACTTTCCATTTCCAAAACTCTCATTCAAAATTGATGCCAGGTGAAAGTACTGGGGTACTTGGATGGCCCATCTTCACTGGTTGCGCGGGCTCCAACACAATTTGCATTCCTCGAAGGTTTGCTGCTTTAGTCAAAATAATTCCCTGGGGTTCCGAGGTCAGCCAAGCCAAAGTCTGTCGCAGATCGTCACCACCACAGTCAGTCGCCGCCCTTGTGGATCAGAGGGAGATTTGCCACCATGCGACTAGTTTGATACTAGGACGGTGGTGGATCCTGGCATTGCTTTACTCTTAGGTGGGCTTCTTGATGAAAACGCTGGACTTCTTTCCAGCTTGGGAGACCCTGGTCGGGAGATGAATTCCCTCCGCTGTACATCGCAATCCCACACCCAGAAACATCTATCAGCCACTATGAGGGCGTTAATCTTTGGGAGACCGAAAGTAATGCAACTATATATAGAAATATACCAAGTCCATCTTTCCTCGACGTCCACCTACAAGTAACACTTAAAAAAAACACTAAAGGATAGTGTATACCTGTTCTTTCCACTTGCAAACCAAGTTCTTCTCTTCTTTGCGAAGCTTGTTAAATGGAGTACTTAATAATTCGCGCTTCATTGAAAGAAACCAGTTGAATTTGTTCAGAACCTGAAATACTGCAAGTACGAATGCTACCACAAATGTGAGTCTAAAAAAAAAACGGATTGGAGGGCAGTTCAAGCCATGACTACATACTTCATTCAAATCAGCACAACTCATGCGACCTCGCATATACTTTGGAATCGAATCGAACTCAACCAGACTGATTGGAGCCATGATTGCACTATCAGGCGAATTCGTTACTTCCTATGTGAGAGTGTCTACATTAATAACATTTAAAACTAGACGTAACTTTTAAGCAGATCACCTTGGTAGAAGGCAATGGTTGGCCGATGCGTACTGCAATAGAGTTCGTAAGAGGATGTACAGCAGCTTTCTTCGAAGGTACTTTCGCAACGATATCTCGGTCGACGCCACGACCATAATCTACAGAAATATTCTGACTCTAAAAACGATCTTTGAGGATGAAACACCTAGCTCCCCTAATCAGCAAACATGCGCAAAACAGCTCCCTACCTTATAATTGTCACTGAGATAATCAACCCAACAAACTAGGACTAAAACAGGCAAGAACGGTCAACGGTTCAATCTCTCATTATGGCTGGGAGGTGTTCTTGGATGTCGGGCTGCGATGTAAAGCAGGTGAATTATCTGCCAGCAATGTCTCCCAAGTTGAGAAGGAGTCCGCTGTTTCCATCAAGAAGCCCAACTAAGAGCAAACCATTACCACGATCCACCATCGTCCTAGTACCAAGCTAGTCGCATGGTGGCAAATCTCCCTCTGATCCACAAGCGCGGAGTCTGACTATGGTAGTGACGACCTGGAGCAGACTTTGGCTAGGCCGACCGCGTGACTCCGGAGAATTACAACAGCTACTCCGAAAAATTGGAGATTATGCTGGGGTCCGTACAACCAGTGAGGACGGACTATGCAAATATCCAAGTATTAAGGAAACAAGAAGAAGAACGACACGGAACTACTCACTCGCACTACATCACCGATACGCTGACAAAGTTGTTCTTCCGTAGATAGCTGGCTCAATCTAGAAGTCAGCGCTGTGCAATCTCGTAAAATCAGCCTAAGCTCCTCTAATTGGTGCTCAAACCTTCGCGTTCCTAAAAAGACATAAACGATAAACACATTGCATAGAAACCAAAACACTGCAGTTACATACCACTTTCAATTTTCTTCGCAGATAAAATCGACTCGACCTCTTTCACAATGTCGTTTTTCCGACTTTCTACACGACCAAGGTGTTCTTCTCCAAAGTAGACGAAGATGTGGTCCGACATGAATCCTAAGGCATGCTGAGAACTCAAATTTTTAACATTAGACTCCCAACGTTAGGAAGAAAAGAAAGGATGAAACGACTCGATAGCACGTTGGTTAGACGCTGGGGTCATAGCGATTTGAATGGACGAACTAGCGCGCCTAACGAGAACGTGCATTCGAGCACATTTGCTGGATATGTGCTCTGATGTTGGTGTGAACGTGGTAACGTCATGATAGCTACGTTGAGCGCTACTTTTTTTGCTCGTTTAAATCGTTTAAATTTCTTTTAGAAGAGATTGCGCATACGCATGGATGTTTGCAACTAAGAAACATAGAAAAGCGGCTTTGTACTATCCTTGAGATACACGTGAGCTTTCTGACACTGGATAGATGGAAGGCTTGGTGAGCCTGGGAGGCGTGATCCAACCCATGTATACTATGTGCATTGCAAAAGGAGGGAGCTGTAATCACTGCGCTACACGCACCTCCTTATCGAAGCTTTATAGGTAGAAAAATGTGGTGCAATAAGTTTTCAGGTCTTGACAGTCTTCGTTGCATGTACTTCAACAGCAAGCTGTGACGAATATGAAAATGGAGAACACTACGAAAAATTTATTATGAAAAAGAATAAAAAAGAAAAATTATGATTATGAAAAAGAACTTCACACCGCGCGTGGTTCACGTACAGAAATGGAATAAACAGGAAGAGAGTCTGTTCGACTTCCTTATAATGATCGTAACCACAAATGCGAGCTAACAATTCTAGAAGCCTTCTTCTCGAAGCTGAACCTAGAGGTCTTCGGGTGCAGAGTATATCAGGAGATTTTCCTTCATTAGAAAGTTTCCTAACCGACCACCGTTGTTCTGAATCTCTGCTTCAGAAGTGAACGTCACCGCCTTTGTACTCCACTGTTAATTTCGTAACGAAGAGAAACTGGAAAACTTCATAAAGTGATATTCCAATATCATAGTGAACTTTTCGCTTTCTTGCTTGTTTTTTTTTAGAATGATAGCGCAATTGCCGGCACAGCTAAGCAATACAGTTTAACTTAGTGCCCGCTTGACATCAGTGTTAAGGAAACTGACAGTACGTAAATCACGAAGAGGCGCCACTCTCTTGACATTTTGAACTTAACGCAAGCTGAAGATGAGCGGCTAAGGAGGGCGATAAGTATAAACGAATAGCCGCTATTTGCGAAATCTACAGAATCGCCCTCAGTAGCCTCTCGAACAAGGTGACCGAAAGGATCGGGTACTTCACTGAAAGGCTAGAAGATAAAGTCATTTACGACTTCTATTGCAATGTTTTCGACAATTAGGTTCACAAGCATTCATAATAGCTCAGGAAAAATTGATATATTTTTCATCTTTTAGAAAGTTTGACGATGGAAATCCTATGGAAATCCAATGCTACCCTAAGGGAGATGCTAAGAAGTGCCATACCATTCCTGCGGTGGTAGCCCTCTCCACTGGATAAGACTCGATGACATAAGAAGATGCACATTGCATGAGACAACTGCTATAGGCACTCGACACGAATCATCGTAGCCCTGGAGAAAACGATAATTGGACGGTCAGCCCTACTCGTTGTGCGAGCTCCAGCATATTCTCCATTTCTGGGAGTTTCGTTGGTTTAGCGATTGGGGTTAGCCGGAGTCCCGAGCCCAGTCTGGCCAATGTCCGTTCCAAGTCGTCACGACCACAGGCAGTCGCGGCCCTTGCGCATCAGATGGCGATTGGACACCATGCGAGGAGTTTGATACCACGACGGTGGTTCCTGGTATTGGCTTACTCTAAGCTAGGCTTCCAAATGACGCCGGACGCCTTCCCAGCTTGGGAGACTATGCCGAATGATGAATCCCACCGCTGTACATCGCTGCCCGATACCTAAGAACACCTTCTAGACACGATTAAGCGGAAAACCGTTGAAAGGGGGAAGATGATAGTGTTTAAAATAATGGAGATTTGTAGTACTCTTTATAATTCGGTATAAACCCGCTTATTGGTCGTTCATACTAGGGTTAACTGGAAGACACTGTCGGAACCGATACCAATGCTATTTGATGAGTATACATGGCGTCGTTAACTGACGCCTTCAATTATGATAAAACAATCACACCTGAAACGTACTGTCCCGAAACCGATGAAGAGCATTTGAACTGTGGCGTATTTCTCTAAGTTTGGTCAGCAAAAATGGTAAAACCTTTCACACGACAACGAACGACAGCACATTTCACAATTAAAAGGTGAACGAACTCTGGTCGAAACTCCTCTTCAGCAGTCATATTCATCTGAACCCTCGCCAACCTAACAGCACTCGTTCAAGCACCTTTATAACTACTTCCAAGGAAAAATGAACAACGTGTGCGCTGTTAACATAGCTTCCGAAAAAGATTCGTTTCCAAATCATGACCTCCTATGACCGGAAGAAATAAGGGTTTACTTTGTCAGCAGAGACCTTCAGATTCTCTAGATTTTTACTCATCTTTACAAAGTTGTATTTATGTCCAGCTACAAGGATTTTAAATTTACATGCAGAAAACCGCAATTGTTTTTACATCAAGATAACGAGTGGTAGAAATCAGGGCATTTTTTTTTCTCATACAGAACTGTTCGAATACTATCAAGAATCTTTGTAGTGTGTGTTTCCAGGAATCCGAAAACAGTCGGTGTAGCCGAAAATAAGGATGTTACCTCATCAGCGTTGCCGCACAAAGTGCAAGCGGTAAGGTTTTCCATGGCCATAGCTGTTTCTATAATCGAAGCCAAATTGGGAACCTTAGGACCTAGAAGGGCATCACCATCGTGGAAATTCCCATATCACCTAGGTACTTGATACTTGAATGGCCCGTTCTCACTGTTTGTGCGAACCCCAGCATAATCTCCAGTTTTCGGAGAATTGCTAATTAAGCCATCGTGGTTCCCTAGAATCCCAAGATCAGCCTGGCCAAAGCCTGCCCCAGGTCTTCACCTCCACAGACAGTCGCTGCTCTTGTGCATCAGAGGAAGACTTGCCACCGTGCAACTTTGGTGCCAGTACGGTGGTGGATCCTGGTATTGGTTTACACCTAGCTAACCCTCCTGATGGAAGCGCCAGACTCCTTCTCACCTTCAGAGACTCAGCCAGGTTGATGAATCCTCTCAGCCACGATGGGGCGGTAAACTTTTATGAACATCACCTCGGTTCTGGTAAATTATTAAAGTTGGAGAAGTGAGTGCTACTTGCTTGATCAATAACTCGCTTGATGCTAGCATAAACATAAAAATAGGTCAACAGTACTTGTAGTGTAAATTTAGTCCATGCTAAGCAAAGACTTCTTTAACAGTAAACACAGTCGGTAAAAGAACTTCGTGTCTGCTCTCAGACCATGCTTCTGTGAAACTGCCTATCCTGAGGAGGCTGCTTCCCGGAGATCTTGTGTAGTCCATTATTAGTCCATTATCCATTAGTCCATTATCCATTATTCACTTTCCTTATAATTCTACGACCCACTCCTATGAAACAGTAACACCTTTAATGCGCTCTCAAAGTGCAGCGGGTTGGAGATGACGTACAATACACATATGGTTGTTGCTCTGTTCCTGGTTTAGACCAACTTTGCGCACCATCTCTTCGAGGTAGGTAAGTTGGTTGGTAAATGACTTGTCTGGGAGGATAAAAGCACTGACGTGATAGATTGGTAGTCAAGACAACTGCGAGTCAGCATAGTGCAGATACGAATTTCATCACCTCTTCGATGGCCGAAGAAACAGAAATCAAGAGACGCTAAACACTTTAACCTGCAAGCTTGTTATCTTCCTGCCCTGATTTGAACCTTCGGGACATGCTCTTTCCAATATCGCATCTCAGCTGCTAAATTTCGGTGTCGTAAAATTTCTCGCACAGGCTGTGTAAAATACCTTATATGAAAGCGCTATTCCTCAAAAGTTAAACTCTGGAGGCTTGGAATACATTAGAAATTTAATATTTTAGTCTTTGGAGCGGTTTTTCTCTCAAAAATAACTCGGTGGTTGAACATTTGTTAAATTCGATGTTTCAAGTTTGCAACATTCGAATTACACAAGCAACCAAATAGTTGAACGTTTTCTAAAATATCTTCGCCTATTTCACAAATATCACCCTATGAACCGTTCCAGACTTTTTAAGTTGGGAGCAAAAGTTGCGGTTTCCTAACGAACGGTTGAAGTTCTGACTACATCTGTGGATTGCCCTGGAGTAGTGCAGTCGCATCCTGAAATAGGGGTGCAGATGCACCTCAAAGGTGAACTGAATAAATGATTTAATTCAAGCTAAAGATGGAAGCGTGAGTAGTGCAGATGAAAATACTTAATTTGAACAACTTCGGTGGTTTACTTCAAACTCAGTTGGAAGTGCGTTTTCGATCTAGGGGATACTCGTGCACAAGAAAAAGGTCCTCCGGAAGCGGAGAAAACTAGGCTTTGAGCCCCAAATGCGTCTGCGCGTCATCCGCTGCAGGTCCAAGTGCCCCAGGGATCGGTAGCGGAGCGAGTTCGGCCTCGCCGTCACCTCGGCTCCGGCGGCGGCCGTGTGCGGACGACGGACGAAGCGTGTCTGGCGTCTCGCGCCGTCAACGTGTTATCGGCGCCCTGTGGCGCGCGGAATTCCTTCCGCGTCTGCGCCTCCCGCATTCCGATCATCGATCGATCGCCGTAACGTCCCTGATCGTCCTGTTCGCATTCCAGCACCATTCGCCGATATTTTAATATCGTCGTCCGCAGATAGACGCACAGACGGACATCGAAAGCCCCGGAGTGCCTGTGGTCTTTCCCTGCTTTCTTTTCATCTCACCGTATTCCCTCCCTTCCCTGAATACCATATGTGGCATTTCAGCTTTTCTCTTGACATTGTCTGAGAAATCCACCTCTGCGCTTATCATAGCTTTTCGACTGCCTTACTCAAACCCCGACCTGAACCACACCACCCGTATAGTTAGGTGAAGCCGTTACGGTACCAATACTGGATAGCTCTTTGTCTCACGATAGCCCTTTTTTGCGATTCTTTGGCACCAGTTTAATATTTCTTATAAGCAAAATGTGTTGACAACAAAATAGTAGCGTTAAAGTTTAAAAGATTAAATATCATCTTGTTACCGGCAACTGAGGTGTCAAGGGTGAGGAATTCCTTCGATTTTCACAGCTGCTTTCTGATGTGATGAGGTGCATAGGCGTCATATCGGCACCAGAGTGTTCATAGTGCCGAATAATAGAGGGTACTTGTGTGTAATTGTCGGTGTGTGAACTTGTTCTTTCTTCGATTCGGGCGTTGTTTGTCGTGATACCGTTTCGGTATCTAAGGAAGATCATCGCTCTGTGTGTGTATTGGTTGAATTTCTCCGTTTACTTCCATTTTCATCGTCGTTGTTTGATAGATAGAACCGTGCGAATGCGCGCCATCTCCCTCTCCTATCCGCTCGTCACCGTTTCTCCTCTTTGTCTTGCTTCTACCTAAACACAACACGTGATAGTTAGATTGCATTGATGAGGCCTACCAGCTACTAGACTTTCCTTCGCAGTATTCTACTACTAGTTAAAAAACATCCGGAGCTACCACTTTGACTGATTGATGGGTTCTGTTGGCAACTAGTGGAATGCAAGGAATGACCATGTGTCGAGGAATTCTACGACCATGAAGTGTTTGGTATTCCGAACGCGTACTCGACCAAACCCCATTGTTTATTTTTTTCATTTGCATTCCTCCGTTTCAATGCCTCATTCCTTCTCGTTTCCAATTTTTCGTAGTCGATATGCTTTCTCTTAGAATTTGCTCTATTTGTATTTGTTTCCTCTTGCGAGTACAGATATCACCAATGGAAAATCGTAAACATATTCATCACCAACCTTGATGAGCGTCCGTTCACTAAGCTAATCTCTGTCGTTTTCTCTGAATTACACAGAAGGCTCGTGACAGAACTAGTGTCGATTTTAAGCACCTATTTCTATCTACATTGCTAACGAAAGCATTCAAGGCTCTTACGCCTAGATCTCTAGCAGTCTACATCAATAGGTTTTCTATAAGGCTGTCTAGAGATCTCTCATTGATTGTATGAAGGTTGAACATGTTAACTACAAACTCCTGCGCTGATAAATCGCTTTAGATCAGATAGCAGTGAATAAAAAATTCTTAACACAAATGTCTACGTGTTTCATTTTCTGCAGGCTGTATGAGAGCGAAGATAGAACCTAGTCCTCAGCCGCTTCTAATCTTATGACTACTCTTGTCCATTGCCCTGTGGCTGACAAGCAGCCTCAAATGGGTGCTTTAGTGGAACGAGGTTTTTACCGACAACGTTCGCTCGAAGATGGTTTGGTCAATGGAAAGACTGTCGTGTAGACGCTGTCAGCCGGAAGTGTACAACGAATCGAAATGCTCGAGTGGTTTTCTGTATGCAAAGTTGGACAAGCATCCGCTGCACATCCACATTCCATCCGCTGCAAATCTTCGTCTGTGGTAACCACTCTGTAACCCTTTCATTCAAATACGTGGAATTGTTTTCAATATATTTGTTGAGTAATGCGGCAGTGTGTCGATTTCTAAACATCGTTATCTCAATTTCTTTAATTAGAGCACGAATCTATCTAGTTGCGTCATTGTCATTTTCCTTGTAGTCGTAGGTTCAATACTGGATTCTCACTACTCGAATTGTGCTTACACCACAGTGCGCTTGGTGCGCTCTAGTTGTAGGCCTTGGCATGCAGCTCGCTTCCGCACAACCTGTTTGCTTGTCTCGGGCCACTGCCAGGTATTTCCTGTCACACGGATAAGATATCTATGAAAAAAAGTGAAATGAAGTGTGGTATCCTATTTGTTACCGTGTTTGGACAAGTTAGCGATATTAAAACATTATTAGCTGCAGTTTTGCTTGTGATTTACGATATTCAGCTTGTTAAATAGTGTAGCCCGCCCTCTAGTACAGCTATCCCAATACCACACATTATTGAAGATCTCGAAAGAATGGTGTCGGATGACTCGAAGAGGATTTCGGGCCGACGAGCTCAACGATGAAAGAGGAGAAAGGGGCATTAGCTTTTATCTTCATCTTTCTTGAATCGTGTTAAATCTTGCAGTTTGACAGTCTTCCCATTACATCTTTGTGTGTGCTTCGGATTGAATACGAGATCGAATGTTTCTGAGTGACGGAGGAAACGTCAACGAGTGCCCTGAACGGGGCTGGCGTGGCGGTGTTGGTTTATTTCCGCTTGGGCTGAGACGACATCTACCGTCATGCACATGGAATGTGACGCTCGGTCTTTATCGAATCGCTGCGTCTTGTCATTACTTCAGGACCCCACTATGCTCCTCTCTTCGCATAGCTTCATCGTCAGTTCGCGAAAATCTAGACAAGTCACAGACTTTTCCATAATTTTAAATTCAAACATCTGATCCGCTCATCCTGGATGGTTTACTGTCTTGTCGTGACTATAGGTGCGTTCCAAGGGAACGAATCACTGTGTAGAGGGTAACCTCTCAAAGTCACCGAAGCAGAAGAATTCGGCAATTCTATTCGGATGATCAGTTAGGGGTAAATAAATTGCAAGAGTCGTTCCTATCTTCAAAGAAACCTTGTCACAACGTAGAAAACCTCGTTCCGATCCACAAAGGCCAATTGTCTCTGGTGACGGAGCAGGAATGCTCTGACACGAGTTATTTGGAACAGCACTCAAATAGAAATTCTCCACACGATTGTCTGACGACAGAGAATTCCGCTATTGGAGCCTTGTAATGATTCAGTTGTTTATTATGTGAGATTTTTTCCATAGCTGGTAAACTATCTGTGGTCTGATTTTTTTATTTCTTTTAATTGAAAACCGTTGCTCACAGATGTTTAGGAAGGTCACTAGTACGACTCTACGAACATTTTGGAATCTCATCGCAAATATTTCAATGTTGGTCTTCTTAAAATTGCAACTGCTGTAGAATATTTAAGTAGTTGTTTAGTAAAAGTATCTGTATACGTTCTTCCACCGTCAATATGCTGTGTAAAAGCATTCCCTAGTTTTATGGTGCAGAGTCTCCAGAGCTTCTTGACCTTGTTGGCACTAGGCATATAAAGGAGAAATAAAGGCTCTCGGCTTTGATCAATCCCTGAGGGATGCGCCATGAATTCGTCTTCGTTAAGTATCGTTCGAGGTGATGAATGCATATCTGGCCTTTATTTCTCCTTTATGAGAAACCGATGTATTGGGCCATTGCTGTTATCTTCCCAGACAAGTCTGGTACCAATTTGCTCACTCCGGAGGGATGGAAGATTTGGTGCGCTATGGGCGCGGGAATCGATTCCACGTGTGTGTTGCAGGGCGCCCCCGACCACTGCGCCACACGCACCCTACTAGGAACATAGAAGAATGAAATGGAGCCTCACAATCTTATTGATGTCAGTAGCAAAGAAGAAGTGATAAAATCTGGTATTTCACAGGTGCAGTTCAGTATAATGACCTCCTCTCGAAGATGGATGGTATTTTTCAGACACCGTGATCAGCAAGAAAGATAAGCCCTCGACAACCTGTAGGGCCACTTTGAGCTTTTCAGTTAAGATCTAAGCGAGACACTCAGACACTTTCATGCATTTCTAGGCACGCTGTCAAGCTCAAGCTGATCCGCATTCAGGTTTTACCACATCAAGATCAACGGGAGCTTAAATATCACTAGCTGTTGACTGTTACGTTACATTGCTGTGGAACACGAAGTTGAATGTTTTTGCAGAGAAAACTGCTAAATGACCTAAATTCTATGAGAAACGGCGTTTACCTCAGTGTGAATGATGTACCATAGTGAAACCGTCTTAACTTTTATTTACTACCTGTTCTTTTTTTCATAGCACGGTTTTGTATGAAATGAACCAGGACTCGGAGCCCCAAGTGCGAACCCGCGAATGTTCTTTCGTGGACTCACGTGTTACCCGTTGCACCAATGAGGGTCCTGATTTTGCTTTTCTCCCAGCCAGTTTTTTTTTATCATTACAGTGCTGTAGTTTAATAATAATCAGTATTGAGGCACAGTCAAAGTAAGACAAAATAGCCTAAATGTGCGAAAGACTAAGTCATTTCTATTTGCTTTGGCCATAGGTGGTTTTTAGGAAGTTTGCGTTGATTAGATTTCCTTTCTTAAAATGATTTCCTCAAAAGGTTGACTACATCCTTTTAGCGTTTGCACAGCACATCGAAATTGATATCCAAAGCTTCCTTCATCGGATGTGTGTAGAATAATGCAAAGCTCTAAAAAAGCTGTCGGTGCTGATCAATACCCTTAAGCATCGTTGAAGTTGCCTGAATGCATATCTGGCCTTTACAGTAAGTCACGGTGGCCCGCCGATGTATCGAGCCAGTGCTTCTATCCTGCCAGACAAGTTTGATACCAATCTGTTGACGCCGGATGGATGGAGGCCTCGGTGGACTTGGGGCGCGTGCGGAATCGACCTCATGTGTATTATAGAGCGCCTCCGATTACTGCGCTACACGTGTCTCTAGAATAATATTAGATATAGAATGCTACATATATATATATATATATATATATATAAAAGTACATACGACAAAAATCGAATATAGAATAGTGATGTTAGTGTAGCGATAACCAGGTGTAAAATCTATTGCATTGTGCTTCACTGGTTTCTGAGACTGCAATATTATCGTGGCCACATGACCTCGCTCCTCGTCTTCACTTTCTTCCGTTCCTTCCATTACACCTACTTCAGAAAAAAAAACAGCTAAAAGTCTTTCCAAACACATGATCACTTTTAACTGCCTTCACTCTGTCTCAAAAAAGATGATTGGCAGAATGCCTACAATTCAGAACTCAAGCTAAGAAAAATCTAAACATCGGCGCATGCTGTCCTGGACAATTTCGCCTCACAGTGACCTTTCCAGAAATTTCCTTTGTGAATCAGAAAACACTTATGTAACTGGCTTTTCTGTATTGAGCATTATCCAACATTGCCGTGCTGTGTAGAATTTGTTGCGAAACCAGAGAAGAGTTTTAAGAGAGTGGTAAACCCGAGCTGACATAACGATTTGCGAATGAACCGCAGATAGAGAAACTGTATCAGTTTCCGTTTAGAAATGAGTAGAAGTAGCAAACGAGAACTAACGAAGATCTTCAGTAAGCACTTCTTTCGACTGAATGGGATTCGAATGCTTTTTGTCAGTTGCTTTAATGAATTACTCGTATCTATCATCTCTCTCCTAGAGATTGAGAGCCCCGTTTCACAGTGTCTTTGAACACCTTCCCCTAAACAGCGTTTTAAAAATAACTTTCATCTGATCCATCTACTTTGTTTCATCTCTACATTCAGACAACTAGCGAACTCTATAAACTTTGGAAACTGTCTAATCTCTATAATTTCTTTTGAAATCTCCAGCAGCGTGGTCTTCTTTACAATTGTGGATCAGCGCCATCTAAATAGAAAGTGACCCGTCCTCTCCGACTGCCCAAACCCAAAATGCTGCCCAGTCCGTGTGCCACCGTAAAAACTGCGCACCCTTTGCGGTGTCCGTCGGCCGCACGTCAGTCAAAAAAAGCGTGCACACGGCGATGGAGCGCGACGCGACCTTGACGCGATTCCCTTGCAGCGGCGTGGATACGACGCCGACGGCGCCGCCGCCGAGCGACGTTCGATCCTGCGCGGCGTTCGTTTGCCGGAAGACTTAGTTCCGTTGCAGTACTCGGAGTGAGATCTTGGAATGGAAATCGAGGCGTAGTAGTCTTTTATGGCATCCGTAGTCAACGAATAATGCCGATTAAAATTCAGCCGTCGAGTAAAAGTGTGTGTGTGTGTGGCTACACAACGCCTTTTGGATTACACGACTACCCCCATCTCCAACTTTCCAAATCTATTACGACAAGGTGATGCAATGATGGTATCTCATTTGAATATCCGGACGGATTGCGTATTTTGCGTATTATTGATAATGGGTATTTCTTAATTGATTCGCATAAAGACTCATTAATGGGGCGGATAGAACAGTAGTAGTATGTCGGTCATCATGAGCATGGTGCTAGTTCGATTCCGCTCTGGGCTAACCAAGCCTCTCGTCCCTCCTGGGTCGGGAAGTTGGTACCGGACTTGTCCGGCAAAAAATCTGTCTTTGCAGTTCAATTGAGATCACTCCAGCTCGGCTACTTCAGGGTTCTTGGGAGAATCGACTCCATTAGCATTCTACGACTTTCAAAATGAAATGAAAAACCTCAGGCAGCGGCCGAAGCCACATGCAAAAGTTGGAAGATTTTCGTTGATAATGGATCCGAAGAAACGAATCGAAAGTGACAAGTACTGGGATCCCTACAGTGGACGTGAGGACGGATCGTATGAAAATAGAAATAAAAAGTATCATTATGATGGTCGAATTTCTTTTAATTTTAAATTTTCACAAGCATTTCGTCTCTTACAGTATTTTCCTCTCGCGTACGTTGTTTATTGCTCCGTGAGATCCTTGACCTAAGCCCGTTACACTTTTTATTACAAACAACCATTAACACATTCTTAATTGTATGAGTCACACATGACTCATACTGGGACGGGGATCTTTCAAATTTAAGCAAAAAAAAAATCTTGTCTCATAGGGCGATTTATTAGGCTTACTTAGAGCCGTTTGAATCTACAGATCTTTGCCTACCAGAATTCGGTTTTACTATCCCACTACGAGGAAGTTCCGATATATATGGATCCTATAATTCCCCCATTTTTTTTTTGTCGGAATTCGTATCCTGAGCGGTGTAGACTTCGAAAAGCGGAATTTTCATCAGAGCGATACAATATTGTCCCCAAATGGGTCATGAATGTGGCTTCAGCGCCTGCGTTAAAGAATTTTTAGAGGTTGTATATTCCATTGAGGTTTTTAAAACATGGGCCTGAAATACAATATTTCTGAGAATTTGTTATGGTAATAGGACAAAGTCTCTTTCCTTCTTGTCTGTCGAATTCTCACTTTCGTTAGTACTCTGGTTATCGAAGAATTATCAACGGTAGTTGCAAAGTCGGCGTGGTCGTGAAAGTGTTCGTATAACAGGGCCCTATCAGTGCCCCCTCGCCCAGAGTCTCGCGAGTGTTTTTGCTTTTGTCGCGCTTTAAAATCGCTTCTCTTTTCCACCACAGCCCATATCATTTCACTTCCGTACTTGTTACTCCATTTTCCGCTTACTCGATGATTCTTCCAAACACCAACTCCGTAGGTCCACCAGTAGTTTGTCTCGCATAGTTATTTTTATTTATTTTACATGGACCGTCGTCAAATCTACTGTGTGGATCCAGGACTTCTGGCATTCGATTCGTTTTCCTCGCACTCATCGTCCACAGTAATCTTAGAACACTTCACATGTTGTTTCAGTTCCTGTTTGTGGATTTCGTCTTCCTTATGAATGTCGTGGAATGCTGCTCGAACCAATTCTCCTTGCAGTCTTGAAAATAGCCAAGCGAAGGCGTTCCCACGTCGATTGGAGGAGTGCGTCGGAGCGGGGATCGAAATAGCGCCTTTGCTTTGTGATCGACGGCATCACTAACCACTGCATTATCCCCTTCTTGCATAACTGGTTAGTGATAATTGGATTCCAATTCCATGTAATAAGGTTTAAATATCTTAATGCAGTTAGTACACAGAACTTTTCGCGCCCGCGGATCACCAAGCCTTTCATCTCTACGGGCTCAGCAAATTGGCACCAAACTTGGGAGCATGATAGCACTGGCTCGATATATTGGTAGGCCACCGCGAGTCATTGTAAAGGCTAGATATGCATTCAATCGCTTCCAACGGTGCTTAATGAAGTTGAATGCATGGCGCATCTCTCAGGGATTCATCAACGCCGAAAGCTCTATCCTTTATTATTTATCCAGAACTTTCATTGAAACTTCACAGATGGAGTAACGTTTCGATGAGCTGCGCAGCTTCTTCTCATCCCACATTTCCCAACACAACGTATTCCGTGGCTACCGTCGGTTCGTTCTCTTCCGTTGGCTCTTGTTCCCGGCCCGTCTCTACCGGTTTCGCTCACCTATGACCCCACGACGCTCTTCGCTCTTCCCCGTCGTTTCATCTTTGACGCTACGACATTTAACATTCTTCATCAACAAGGCTCTGTATTATGCGTAGGTTCCGTGTTGTTTGGTACTAGAGATTACTGATATATTTTGTTGTCATCAGTAGAAATCCAAAATCGTTCTGAATGTCGATATAGTCCCAAAAATGGGTTTGGAAAAGTCGGAATAATCGAAAAATATTTACTTGAAAATAATTGTTTTCAATATTTGTAGATAAAGAGGTTACTACATTCTACTTTAAGTCTGTGGAATTTTTCCGAAAAACACTTCCACTGTGAGATAGGATTTTGTTGAATCGTTTATGGACACTAAATGTGTGCGTATGCGTGTGCTCTCTGTATTTTTCCGCTTGTTCCCTTTCAATTATCCACATTTCTGTTCATTTTTTCTTGTATTTAATCTGGCTTTTGGACTACACTAGGTATCATCCGAAATTTTTAGCTATATGTAGTTCAGGGATCGGTAAGGGGCTAACGTTGGGCGCTATGTGGAAGCGGACGGAACTGTCACGTCCGGCTGTTGGTACAGGAGTGGCGTGGAGATCGCCGCCAATCGTGCCGATGAATCGTCCCGTCACCATCGGCGCTCCTCTTCCGCATATTTTGATTCCTGGAATTCCTTTCGAAATGTTTTTCGAGTGACTAAACACGTTTTCGTTGTTCATGTATTCATTGGAATATGTTTACAAAACTGCGCAGTGTATCGTATGCTTGGCACGATAACATGGAAGAATCTGCGAAGTTAACGATAGAGCCTTTCTGGCACCAGGCCACCAGTGTAAGCTTAAAAAAGCTTTAGATGGTTTCAAAGGATAAGATTTTGCTAGTATCGAACACACGGCAAGGAAGAGAAAGAATATAACATTGAGCACTGAAAAAGTGGGTGGGGATGGTTTTGTTTTATGACATTTCGTCAAATTTTTCGTGAAAATGTCATTTTCATCAGTAATTAATTTGTCATATGTCATTGTTCGACTAATACGGATACTAACCACCATGGCGCTTGTGTTGCACTGGTCGGAGGAGCCCTGTAACACACATATGGGATCGATCCCTGCTTCCCTGGGCCACCAAGTCTTCCATCCCTCCGGCGTCGACAAATTAGTATCAGACTTATCTGAAAGGATAGCAGCGCAATCTCGATACATTGGTAGGCCTCCACGAGTCATTGTAAAGGCCAGATTTGCATTCAATCACCTCCAAACGATGCTTAATGTAGTCGAATGCACGGCGCATCCTTCAGGGAATGATCAACGCTGAGGGGTTCACATATAACTCTTGCTTATAGAGCTTTATGTTCTTGTTACTGCAGTTTGTGATAACACTTTCATTAATAACGGCAAATCTCTTAAATAGTATGATCTCATGCAATTTTCATGATAAAAACAACTTTTTTAAAAAGTTTTATAAGTATATCCTAACTTCGTGAACATAGCGCTTCAAATATTTAGCACCTCGAAATGTTGTAATGAGGCAAATACAAGTACTGGTGATATCTGTTGAAACTCATAGCGGTGGTATTTTTTTTAATTGATCCTCTCTGCTCTATTTAAAACCAGGGAAGCGGCACAGCTCTCATTTCCAAAGGTCGAGGCAAAAGCTATCGAACGAGTTTGCAGGGGTAATGCTAGGTGTTGCCTGCTTACGGTAACTCCTGAGATTTTACGCAGGTGTCAGCTGTTGTTAATATTGTTTCCCTTAGAAGTGTTAATTCGTTAAATGATATTTGTTACATGTTAAGCTATGTTTTTTTCTAGTTAATTTAATGGAAACGGTCGTCTTCTTCAACGGGAAAGCTCTCAAAAAGCAATCCCTTGAAGTTCATGGGCACAGGTTTGGAGGTCGCGGTTAATTTTTGTCAACACCAAAGATTCGTACCTTTTCCCTTCTTCGAAGCTTCCTTGGATCCCAATTGGGCTACAATATGATTGCCTTGAAATATCATCTATACGAAGATTTCTGGAAAACTTCGATTTCCGCAAGTGCAAATTAATGCCGTTATGGGGTACGTGAGACTGTGTGTCTTCGTGCTGAACAGGATCAAGTCGTCGTGCTTGTTTTTCTCCATTTCTTCACACGTCGACCACTCAACGAATCAAATTCTTATTTCTGGAGTCTGTGAACCTCGTTTCCCTTGTCTCAAAAGAAAAACCTGGTATTCAGTCGAAATGTCCGGCGGACGACCTCATTCTTTGCCTTCTTCTGTCATGACAAAGCGCTGGAACACATGCCGTTTGAACCCGTTCTGTCTACGATTAGTTGTTTTCTTCTGTGGCACTTTTCAGTAAATAGTTATTTGCTTCCATTGTTAGGTCATTCTCTGATTCTCAATCTACGACCACCTTACGGTTCTAAAGGCGGTGAGAACAAAAAAATGAGGTTGTTAGGAAATCCCTACTAGGAGTTGTTCTCTGGTCCATTCTCCGGTCGATTGTCAAATGGAAGGACTAATTATATTCAGTGAAGTTTTTCAGCATACCCAAGCAAATTCATGTGGAAATAACGCGTTTGTGCATTTATGCCAACCTTGAGCTTTTGACAGGATATAATGAAGATTTGAATGATTTGAGAGAGATAGCTTTTCATTTGCGTCAAAAAGGTGGAGTATTTAGGAACAAAAACACTAGTGTCTAGCTTTTTTCATTCCATTGTTTATTGATTCTTCTTTAGACTCAACATTATCACAGACTGTTTTCGAAGAAATATTCCTTAAAGTTCGCCTTATTATTTTAATTTTACCTTTTTTGGCCTCACAGACGCCTTTTCTGCTTACATGGCAATCATCGGTTGTATTTGACAGGTAATTGTCTCCAAAATACACGATTTCTCACGTGGTTGCTTTCCTGTGGGGATTAGTGCTCCATCGAATTTTCGATGAACCTCTCCTTTGGCCTGAAAACCTTAATCAATTTCTTTTTCACGTTACATGCATTTCATATTTCTATCGTCTTCTATCGCTTTGGAACTTTATTTTGATTTCTTTCACTAGTGTAGGTATGCTCACGAACGTATCTTTGCACAGATTGTCGTTACCGTAACCGCAAACTATCAATATCTGCAAACATGAAGTTGATATAAAGTCTTTGTAAAAATGCAAAGATACTTGTGTCGTTTTCTTTTTAAGAAATCGCAAGGTAGTTAGTTATACAGCGCACGTTTACTTTCGTACAAAACACTAACACAACAGCAGCTGACGTTTCGGTAGGATCGCCTTCTTTAGAGCCTGGGAGAGTATACTGATATGTAAAAGATTGGCTTTCTATAAACATCTGCATAGTAATCGATATATATATTATATATATATGTGTTTTTATGAACTGTCCCTATTTAGCTGCTCCGAGGTTGGTATAGATTTCCTTATTTCTCATCCCTCGTGAACGACACACGCATGGTCCAATAGCACTGCTGTGAGGAAGCCGAATTCGCCGAAACGTATCAGCCATTGAACAACGACAACAACAACAATAAGAAGGTCTACAGTAACTTCGGCTCAGCTGAATAAAGATAGTTTATAAGAATATAAAGCTAAAAATGATAAAGCTTTCGGCTTTTAATGAAGCTGAGATATTTGCAAAACTCTGGACCGCAGGTGCCGTAGACACAGCTTCATTAAAAATTATACCTCGCAATATACCCTGCCATTAAAAAGAGTAGGCAGTAAACAAAAACGACAAAAACGGTTAGGCTTTCGGCTTTAATCAATCCTTGAGGGATACGCCATGCATTCGACTTCATTAAGCATCGTTGGAGGTGATTGAATGCATATCTGTTCTGTGCTTTACAATGATTCGCGGTGGCCTACCGATCTATCGAGCCAGGGCTGCTATCCTTCCAGATAAATCTGGTACCAATTTGTCGACCCCGGAGGGATGGAAGGCTTGGTGGGCCATGGGCACATTTCACGTGCGCGCCGCAGTGGCGCCTCCAACCACTGCGCCACACGCGCCCCTGTTAAAGAATAAAAGGACAAAAATCTCGGCGTTGAATATTACAGGCAGAGAGGTGAAAACCGTACCGGTATATATTGAAAATAACGTATCAGTATATCCTTCGAGATCTTGAAGAAGCGATGCTGCTGAAACGTCGGCTGCTGTTGTGTTGTAGGTGTTTTTGTGCGAAAGTAAACGTGTGCTGTATAATAACCTCGCGATGGCTGAAAAGAAATAGGTTACATTTATAATCGAATTCCAGGTTTAATAGAAGGTAGATTCTGGGAACTATTTCAAAGATGCGTACTGTGGAGTATGTAGAATACTATTCCGTTTTAGCCGAAGCGTTTTGAGTTTTTGACGGATGCTAACGAATGCGTATGACCGTTACGAAGTGTAGAGCGTTCAGCGTTGATCAGTCCGTGACAATTGCATTCTAGAAGTGTATGAATGCATACTTGGCCTTTGAAACAACTTATAGGGACTTACCAATGTATCAGAACACCTTTAATCATTACATTACAGCCACCCAAAGCCTACTACTTCGTTCAGAATGTCGACGGCATGCTACAAGTCTTGTTTCTATAATGTTATCTTGTTCCAATCCTTGTGTTTCAAGGGAATCCTCCATTACAGTCTCCATTACGTTTCCTAACTGTTTCATCTCCTGTACTGGTTGAGTTGTCCATTCAGGATATCTATCGTTTAAAAAAATATGTTTAAGAGAGTGGGATGGTTATTCCGCTTTGTGTGTTCATGCTGTAATATTATTACAGTATCAGATAGTTCGCGCCATTTCTAGCGCCGCTGTCATTTCTTCCATCTTAACATCTCCTCGATCCTCTTTTTCTGTTCTATTTTCATATCATTTTGTGTAATCTATCTGTTTTATTTATATGGGCCGACTTCATAAGGTGCGAATCCCAGGACTTTTTCTTACTGTTCGTTCTCTGGCATTCACGAAGGTGTTCGGATTTTCATGCAGTTTCGTGTGCTACTTCATGGTTTTATTTTCCTCATTAATGTCCTTAAATGCAGGTTGAACAGTTTTCTTGCAGTCCTGAGATAACTCTACTAAAGCGATCCTAGCTTTTCAGCACATACAACCACCCTTTTGTTGTGTATCGGAAAGAGCTTTTTTCTGACAAGTCTGATACCAGTTTCCCGACAAAAGAAGCATAAGAGGTATGGTTGGCTAGGGACAGAGTCAAACCAGCGACTATGCATCCGTCTGTTGTGCGAAACCGCGCTCCTGTGCCGTTGAATATGTGGTGGATATGTTTGTCGTCGATATTTAAATCAGCAATCCTTCGTCTCTACGTTGAAACTTGGGCGACTCGTCGCAAGTGCACTCCTCTACACATGCTGGAAAAATGGAACCTTGAAATATTTATTTTTGTTTGAGATTTGAATATTTGAAGAGATAGAAGAAAAACGAAACTTGGTTATATTTTTTGTCTGAGCTACAGTATCGTTTTCCTTCGACAAGTTGAACATGAGAAGATTGCTCCTAGTTAAACTGAAAGCTTTGATGTACATTCGATTGTAAGGCAAAGATATTGCACTATATTTTTATGTTGGGTTTTCATTCTGCGTCAATTTCTTTCGCAATCTGGGTCACTAGAATGAGAATGGGGAAGAAAAAAGCAAATTCGAGTGTTTTTGACACGCTGCCGTTGTTGATCGCGCAATATAATCTTTTTTACTTTAGTTAGATGATAACGACACTGAAAATAGGTCTGGTTGTGGTCAACATGTTAGCATCAACGATGACCGTTCCAAATTGTTGATGGTAGCAGCCGGAAGCACGGTCGTTGGAAGGGTTTCTGAAAAAGTGGAGCCATCAGGGGAACCACTTAAAGCCGTCTCAACGGAGGAATGCAGAGTGGAGAGAAGAACTGAACAAAGAAGTGAGCTGCCGATTGTATGAATGCCAGAGGTTATCATTATAAAGTTAGAATCCGTATAGTTGTATCCATCGACTCGGACCATCAGCTCCGATGAAGACGAAGACGTCGCAATAGCCGAATAAATGTTATTTATCAGCCTCGTGTAAGATTAACAATTCAGAAAAAGTTGATTATTTTACTACCGAGGTTAAATGACGGCCAGTTTCGAAAATTGTTTAAAACCCGTTACACCTCTGGGTACGATGCACTTTAAAAAATTCGTGACGAAATAGAATTTATTTCCTCCTAGTATTAACTACCCCTTTACAGTAGTTACAAAACTCATTTTCGAGTCAGGTTTTTTTAAGTGAAATACTACTTATTGTTATTTAGTCAAATATTATTTATCGTTTGAATGTTACTTCGTTATTCGGAGGACATTTTTTACACTTCAATTATTTTTGTTTATTATTTCTGTTTTTCTTCCAATTTTACACAACGTATACTCACATCTGTGCAGATACCAGCACTTGTTTCGTTCGAGTCGTTTACTTACATCCACCATCAGCGAATGTCATCGAACATTTCGCAAGTGAGTTCGGCTTCCGCTTGGGAATGGTTATCTTCTTTCTGAACTTCATTGAATGCTGGTCGAGTTGTCACTGGAGTCCTTTGATAGCCGGGCTAGAGCGTACTCACTTGGTTTGCTAGAAGTGAACTGATCCTCGACCAGTTGGGTGAAAATTTTCTTAGACATTTTGATGTTTCTTCGGTGTTAGTGCTTCACTATTGCAGCGAGTTTCTCCTCGGAACAGCTGAACTAGCTGTCACTTCATGTTATCTACCTTTCTACTTATTTTACTTCCTGAATTCCTAATTGAGTCTTTTCAGTTTTTCATATTCTGTGGCGTCATTGCTTCATTTTCTTGTGTTATGAGATTAGAATCCGATAGAATTGTCATTGTTATGGATTTTTTCGTTCATGAGACGATGTCGATGAATAATTCCATTTTAACTTCCAGTATTTGACAGGTAATGGAATCGTCCTGCTCGACACCGGGTTCGAGCCGGTCACGTTCAACGGTAGGGTTGCGTCTGCCACTTCATTTACAGCAACCGTCATCGAGTAACTCAGGTAATCGAACTCTAGTTAATTCAATTCGCTCGTTTTTAGGGGATTTAACCAAGTTTCTGGGAGTTCTTTAGTTGTTGGTCATTTAAATGTAACATGGATGTCAGTGCTTAATACAGCTTTGAGGCTTGATTAACTTGATTGTGAACCATTCATTGATGTCCTTTTAAAAGTAAGTACATGCTTAAGAAATAATTCATGCGAGCTGTTTCTTGGTTACCAATGGAAATTCTTGCTGATCTTCTTTCTTTCCAATTTTTCGAAACGAGCGGCTATTCGTTGCTCCAGTTCACGGTTAATAGCCCTTCTATATTTATGAACATGCAGCTGTTTTTCACTGTCGTTTTGGAGTTTTGCCTTTTTCCTACTTAGGTCCAGCCGTGGTCAGTTCATCCATTCATAGTGTACGCCCAGGCCAGATGTACGTCACCGTTCAAACGCTTACTAAGGAAAATCTCGTCATCGTCGTCAACGTTTGTTTACTTTTGTTCTCTTTTATTTTTCTCAACGATTCACGGAATTCGAAGTGTCAATGGTTTTCGATTCAGCAAAAGACGAAGGTACACGATGTGCTGTGGAAGTGCGGAGAAATTCTAGAAATCGCTGAAGACAAGTTGTTTGGACTTGCCGTACGTCAGCCAACTGAAGGAATAGGTTTGTAGATTGTTCAGAATTTAAGCTAAGCTATCAGCCCATCAATTTAAAACATGTTCAGGATCTAGTTTCTTTTTCTCCACTTGTTTCAAAGGGTGATTGCTTTTTGGTGCAACAGTGATGCTAAAATTTTTGAGTTCTGGTTTTGTTTCAGTTTACTAGATCTTAACTGCAGTATGATAAAATTGATAGTAATCTGAAGATTTATGAAACGTTCTGGAGTGCTTGGAGATGTTTAACAAGTATTTGTTGCCTATAGGAGGAGATCAACCTCGACACGAGTATTTCTTCCTCGACCCTGCCCAGAAAATCGTCAAGTACGCGCCGAAGCAGCCTCGATTTTCACAATGGGTACGCCTTCTTTCGTTTTTGAGATTGCATAGAAAGAATAGATTTTTGGGTAGCATGGGAAGCTTTATTTGGATTTGGTATCTATCCGACTGTTCCTTTTTCTCAATATTGTTTCCTGTGTTTGAAGTCCAACACGATTCTAGAACTAGATAATATTTCTGCGCCCTTGGTCAGAATTTATCCCAAGTTAATCCACAGTCTGTGAGTATATTAAGGTGCAGTGTACGGTAGTTCAATTCAAAAGGTGGTATATTGTATATGGGGTGAGCTATTGAATGTAGTTGCCGAAAGGCACGCAATTTGTAGGAAGTGTTCTCCCTGATTCTTCATTTTGGATCACTTCTTTCCTTCCTCCTTGTTGTGGTGAGTCGCTGCCGGTGATGTCGACGATTCGTCGAGTACGGCAGCAAAGTCCTCCCCCACTGCAGGTGTTGTTGTGGATTCTGCGGAGTCGTCTGCCTCCGCTCACGCGCTTCGTCCGGCCTCCGTCCGCCTTCCGTCGTCGTGGCGGCACTTCCTGTTATCGTTGCATAGATCACGCCCGTTTCTTCGCATTCCATTCCGTTTTGCGTCGTCTTTCTCACAGATGCCTATCTATATCTAGTAGTGCGGCCGTCCGTTTCGCCGTCTCTCTTAAGGTCAGCGCAGTTGTTGCTGAGAAACGGGGGTTAGTGATGTGCGTGACAGTGAAAAATTAACATACGCCGACCGTACAAATCCACTAGTATTTCGTTCATGGATATCAGCTCATATTCATGAAGCAATCTTGACATATCCTTTTAGTTTTTATGGACTCGTGGCTCTGGGACCCTATAAGTTTAGTCCTTTTAAGTCTCCAAATAATCTTGGTCATTTGGACGTTATATGTTGAATTCGTCGTTTTCTCTCTCAGCAGTCGCGAGGTTGTTAAACAGCATACGTTTCCTTCCATACAATGACACACATACAATACAATCGTAGCTGACGTTTCGGCAGAATCGCCTTCTTCAGAGCCTGGAAGGGTACAGTAATACGCAACTTGCTAGGTCAAACACTTCAACAGCACAAACAGAGAGGTGAAAATCTGACCGATAATCACAAGATCTACGGCTTCTTCGAGAACCCACCGCTTTTTTCACCTGTCCTCCACCGATGAAGAACAGCCGCTCAGAGTCGCATATGGCTGACGACTGTAACACTCCCCGTTAACGATCGATACGAAGATAAGGGGCAAGATCACGCGTGATCTTGACATATTCCTCCCTGGTATTCATTGCAGAATTTTTGGCATTTATCCAAAAAACCTCGAGGAGTTTACGCGTTGGTGTTTTGGGATCCCGTGCGAGGATAGCGACTTTTATATCAAAATCGTCTCCGCTATGCTTTTGTATCCAATGCGTCCCTAGTGGCGTGCCTTGTCTTGCTTTTCGTTTGCCATCTAGGTGTTGTTTTATGCGGATGCATAAGGGTCTGCCCGTTTCTCCAGTATATTCGTCTCCGCAAGTACCACAGGAGATCAGGTATATCGTACCTGAGCTTATGGAATCACTATCCCTGCCGGAGGGGCAAATTACGCAATTTGTTGTTTCACATAGACAGTCATGCAAGCGGTTACGAACTAACTGACGATGAAGAGTGTTCGGTGTTATTTCAGCTATCGCTACCGATTCCTCTAGATCTGTCCTTCTTAAGCATAGCTTCATCGCTGCACTTATTTCTTCGCTAATGAAGGGCTAGATAAACGGGATTTTGTTTTGGCCAAATCGTTCCTTTTGGAGCGTTGCTCTCCGTCGAAACTTATCTCGTGGGGTTACAATTTCGTAGCCATTTGAGATGGGTATTTGGCGAGCCAAATCGCGCGATTCTTCCTTTAGTTACTTACTTGTACACACAGAGGTGGCTGTTTGAAGCATGTTTCTCACAAGCGCCCTATTTGTGTGTGAAGGGTGAGAGAGAAAACGACGAATTCATAATTCAATGCCGTGGTTAATAGAAAGTCGATCCTGGGTTATATGTTGAATTTCTATTCGAAAATTATATTTTCTGCTCCGAAGTATCTAGAAATATGCTCATCACATCATCATTCACCAGACTGATTAGTTACATGAACAATAATATCGTCTTCATCATTCGCTCTTTTCATAGTTGTTATTGCTGTATTATTACTATTTACTATCTAATGCTATAATAACGTCGAAGGAGTGATTAGCAAAGTGGTAGTGATCCCAGTAGTCACTGGTACGGTGCTCATTCCATCCCACTCCAGGCTCATGAACCCTCTTATCTCTCCGGGTTCAGGAAATTGCTACCGGGCATGTCCTGGAGAAAATCACCGTCTGCAATCCAGTTGGGAGTGTTTTAGTTCGGCTATCTCAGGGCCACAGAGACTGGACCAGCTTTCAGCGGCATTGACGATGAAATGAAAATCGCCAAACAGCAGCCGAAGCCACACGTAAAAGTTGGAAGACACTCGTGGATGATGGATAACGAGGGAGCGAAAAAAAAAGATAGAAATAACAACGTAATCTTTGCTCATCAAGAAAGCAGTGAATTATTTATTATTAACTATTATTCCCTCCCAACGGGTTATGGCCTCATCATGGCTGGGAGGTGTCCAACTCGTGAATTTGATCCGCTGTCAACGTTAGACACTAGATGAGAATACCGCGTTATTACTCATGTTTTATGCATCCTACGAAATTTTCAAGATATAAGAAAATAAGGAGTATTCGGGAGTTTCTTTATGGAGTTGATATGCTGTTTAGAGCGGAAATTCTCAAGAAGAGAAATAAGCGCGCTTTCTACGAAGAGAACACGATTTATGATTCCACGTGTCGTGAATGGCGGGGACGTTGTCGTGAAAGAATTTTTTCTTATCTTGGCGCTGTAGCGCATTTTTGGCGGTTATCCGTGAAAGGGAGTGTAAAAATCCTCCTGTTGATTAAATGAAAGCGATGTCAGAATTTTTTTGATGAGGCCAACCAACCGTTTTCAGTGGAATCAAACATTCTGGTCAGCAGTGACCAACCGAATTTCTGATTGCTGTTTTCTTGGCTATGAATTCGGTCCATTTTGGTGCGAATGAAATCGTAATCTAGGCTATATTAAGCTTTTAGACAAAATAATGGTGCGAATCGTGTGCGATCGTTAGGGATATATTACAAGATGTTGCTGGAAAACGGAACTGTAATGTCGGATAAATAGTGTTAAGGACAGATTTAGTTGAAGTGAGTAGTAAACCAGGAACAATCAGAATTGGTGAATAGGAGAAGTGTTAGCTTTCTTCGCGACAGTGCTATGCTAACCGTACCCTTGACTACTTGAGAAAAACTTCTAGAGATCGGCTAGGATGTTTGGGTCCATCCACTGTTTAATTAACTTTCTAGTGGCCCTCTGCTTGTCTTTTTCCATAACGTTATGAGCTGCAATTCCCAGGAAAAGTGATAAGATCGTTTGGGTCACTTACACTCATCGAAGTTGAAGAAGTACTCTGAATCAGGAGTTATGTCGTTGCTGGAGGAATAGTCGAATGGTGTGGGGAACAAAACGGAACATTCAACACTGGTTAATTATAGTTTGAATTAAGAAATTTTTGCGTGTTACTCTTGTTAAAGTTGCTTCATATGACTTGCTTCTTTGTAAGAGAAAATAATTCAATGTCGTTTCTTTTTTTTCTGGAGAGGATTTTGGGGAGCGGGGAGGGATAGGTGGAGGCATAAGGCACGTTGCGCATTGATTCCAATGCAGTGCACGGCGTATGAGGAAGTTGGCTTCGTCCTATGCAGCCGGCAGCCAGCGAAAATTTCACGATGTCGTGTGCTATAGACTACATGACATGCTTCACTGCTTTGTAGATCTGTAGACCTGCCTAATTAGGTCTTGTTGATATGTAGCATTAAAATGGACGAATGATCTTGCAGGTCACACTGATTTGTTATCAGCTGAGTGCTATGAAAAAGTATGAAAAATGGCGAGTAGTCGTTTTGTTTTGATTGAAGCACTTTACTATGAACAAGGTTGCAGCATAATCAGATATAAGAAAATAAGGAGTATTCGGGAGTTTCTTTATGGAGTTGATATGCTGTTTAGAGCGGAAATTCTCAAGAAGAGAAATAAGCGCGCTTTCTACGAAGAGAACACGATTTATGATTCCACGTGTCGTGAATGGCGGGGACGTTGTCGTGAAAGAATTTTTTCTTATCTTGGCGCTGTAGCGCATTTTTGGCGGTTATCCGTGAAAGGGAGTGTAAAAATCCTCCTGTTGATTAAATGAAAGCGATGTCAGAATTTTTTTGATGAGGCCAACCAACCGTTTTCAGTGGAATCAAACATTCTGGTCAGCAGTGACCAACCGAATTTCTGATTGCTGTTTTCTTGGCTATGAATTCGGTCCATTTTGGTGCGAATGAAATCGTAATCTAGGCTATATTAAGCTTTTAGACAAAATAATGGTGCGAATCGTGTGCGATCGTTAGGGATATATTACAAGATGTTGCTGGAAAACGGAACTGTAATGTCGGATAAATAGTGTTAAGGACAGATTTAGTTGAAGTGAGTAGTAAACCAGGAACAATCAGAATTGGTGAATAGGAGAAGTGTTAGCTTTCTTCGCGACAGTGCTATGCTAACCGTACCCTTGACTACTTGAGAAAAACTTCTAGAGATCGGCTAGGATGTTTGGGTCCATCCACTGTTTAATTAACTTTCTAGTGGCCCTCTGCTTGTCTTTTTCCATAACGTTATGAGCTGCAATTCCCAGGAAAAGTGATAAGATCGTTTGGGTCACTTACACTCATCGAAGTTGAAGGAGTACTCTGAATCAGGAATTATGTCGTTGCTGGAGGAATAGTCGAATGGTGTGGGGAACAAAACGGAACATTCAACACTGGTTAATTATAGTTTGAATTAAGAAATTTTTGCGTGTTACTCTTGTTAAAGTTGCTTCATATGACTTGCTTCTTTGTAAGAGAAAATAATTCAATGTCGTTTCTTTTTTTTCTGGAGAGGATTTTGGGGAGCGGGGAGGGATAGGTGGAGGCATAAGGCACGTTGCGCATTGATTCCAATGCAGTGCACGGCGTATGAGGAAGTTGGCTTCGTCCTATGCAGCCGGCAGCCAGCGAAAATTTCACGATGTCGTGTGCTATAGACTACATGACATGCTTCACTGCTTTGTAGATCTGTAGACCTGCCTAATTAGGTCTTGTTGATATGTAGCATTAAAATGGACGAATGATCTTGCAGGTCACACTGATTTGTTATCAGCTGAGTGCTATGAAAAAGTATGAAAAATGGCGAGTAGTCGTTTTGTTTTGATTGAAGCACTTTACTATGAACAAGGTTGCAGCATAATCGAACCACGGAGAACCGTCCTCTACTTGTGCTGTACTTCCGAGTTCGCGTGTACATAGACCAAGTGCGGTTGTTGACGTAGGTTCTCTTTCCATCTACACAACTTCTTTTTCTCCGTGGCTATTCTAGGAGCAACAAATAGAGCCAACCTCATAATTAGAACATTCCATCGATTATTGGTGAAGGGTGGAATCCTTTTATTGCCTATTCATTTGAAATCCGGCTATGATATTTTTCGGTTGGTAAGCAGTAAGCCTCGAAAAGTGTGAAAAATGAAAAAAAAAACAAAAGCTTGTTGAAAACAAAACATCGGAATCTAAAGAGCTCATGCAACATTAGAGATGAATATATTTCACTATGGAGCCAAATTACTGTGGAGCCAACACCCAGTTTAGAACTAGATTATTCAGCTGTCCGAAAGCGTTGGAGCACTACTATCTACAGTTGAAAGACAACTTTTTCGACCAATGGGCTAGTCGTCACAGTGTGTCAGAAGAACGATGCTGGGAAATGGCTGCACTTGCACTCAAAGTGGACAAGGGTGATAACCCTGGCGGGTAAGGTTGTTCATATTTTCGGTGGGAACAACGAGGTCGTGTAAATGGGTCGAGCTTAAAACTGAGGTTTTATAAGGAATGCGAGTGGGAAAAAGCGTACATTATCTGTTGTTGTGACATGAAGTGTTATCTTACACTATTCCAAAACTGAGACTATGTGAAATTGATATTTGAAATTTCAAAGTTTTTATTAACCGCAAACTATTCTTATTGAATCTTTATCCCTTTTTCTGAAAGTTTTTCTGCTTTCTCTTTTATATTCAGGCTCAATATGTCGTATCGTATTCCATTGCTTTCATTACTACAAAATGCTGTTATCCTTCAATGTTATTTTGTTATTTTATAGTCAGCTACTCCATATTTCTGGCCAAGCTTCCGATGTTTGTTCACACGTGTGAATTCAGATACTTTCGCGCCGAGCAGTACTTTCCGATATGGGTGATTGACGTCCGCGGCTTGGAATACGTTCGCAAGTACATGCCGGCAGCGACAGAGGATTTGAAAGACATGAGCCGAAAAGATGCGATGATGAAATTCGCATTTGAAGCCAGCCGGTGACAGTTGCTGCCTATGGCATGATTGATTTTTTATCCTGATCGCCAAATAAGCAGCCTAGGTTTCAGATCCCCGTTCGCGCTAAACTGTCATCTGTACGGCCTAAGGAGACACAAGATGGACACGGTCGACAATGCTGTTCTTGGCATCAACGCTAAGTTTGTCTATAGTAGTATCGTTATTAATTAAGAACCTCTAGCTCTCTTATCCCCGCTTTGAAATTTGACCAGTTCCAAACTATTTTTTCAAGCTTTCGGTACATTCATGCCTAAAACATATTAAACTTCGACGAGTCGTGTATGTTGCTCAAAATCAGTTCCCAAATTGTTTGATGTTTCGCTAGCTAGGAGTAATATCATTCCTTGTGCAGGATATAGGTACGAATCCGTTCAGACACAGGCAGTCTTTGTCCTTTATTGCTTAGCAGGAGGTTACTCCTACAAGTATTGTTCTACCAGAACAGTGATGTGGGATTAACCTCAGCTAAATCTCTATCTCATTAATTTTCGAGTGGTTTGATCAGTCGTTAGAAAACTCGCTATCGCCCCAGTCGTTGTTTGCTCAATGGATTTCTCTCGCTTTAAGGACATCGACAGCGTTATAGTTCAGTAACAAATTTGCATTTAACGATAAAAAAGCGTATATGAAAATATAAATTTTCCGCATCAGGAAGAGAATACTCACCTGGTTCCATTTGCATCTCACGACATACTTTGTATGTGCTACTCAACAACGCATTTTGTAGTAAGTGAACAGTTTTTCAGAGGCATTGAAATGTGCGACATCGGAGAAGATGGGGAGCGGATACCATTACGTGCCCTTCCTTGGAACAGAGTGACGCGGCTGTCCTTCGATCGAAAAAAGCTCACTATTGTAGGTGCTGATGGCACGAAGATGTGTCTATACGCACAAAGCGAGAACAAAGCTAGGTTTGTCCTCGGAAACCGTAGAGATATCTCTGCAGAACGTACTCACTGAGATAAATTGGAGGTATTTGCTGGAACTGTGCCGTGCTGTACATCAAACATTATTGGTGCTTTCGCACCAGAACGGTAAGGTGGCGCCGCTGCCGCAATTGTTCCACGAGAAGAGTGTGGACAGGGTCTCGACGTCCTCTAATGCGACATCAACCGCCAACGCCGACCACGACAGGGGTGAATACTGTTTTTTTTCATCAGATTTTGTCAAGCAAAGCACAGGAAATATGATAAATAGTTTTTAAAACACGAAAATCCGAACAGTATTCACTTGCGACGATTATGGCGAGGAGAATTATGCCAAGGTTTTTTTTTTTAACTTGTTCTTATGGTCAGCGAGTTCTTCTTTGTGTTTGGAATCGATTCAAGATTTATGTAAAAGAACATGATGGCAAGAAAAAAGAAATTGGCAGGTTTGACGGTTGCGTCGTTCATGTGTTACACTTCTACAGCATAGTACATGACTATTATTACCCTACCGTTTTTGCAAGCACCTAAAGGAATTGCATCTGGATCTTGCAGCTTTGATGTGAACGTAGTTAAAGAGAATCAAATCCACGTACTAGGAAACATTGTTTTACATAACAAAACTGCAGTTCTTTTTGTACACCGTGCAATTGAAAACCACCAGATGCGTATGACCTAGCCACCCATCGTAGCATGTGCTCCAATCAGTGAACTTATGTCGTGCCGTGAATTCTTAGTAAGCTTATCATTTGATTGTATTGCAACTCTCGAACTAGACGTACTCTCATGTCCTTGCTAGAGTATAAGATTAAGTACAAACGTTCCTTTTCGACAATATGCTATCATTAGCTTGAGGCTGATGTGTGCTTTACATATGTTTCATGAAATTGTGGAATTGTCAGTGTTTTTGCTCGTCTAGTTCGCTGCTTACTTTTAATAGCGTTTTTGAAATCTACTCGATATGAAGGTAGTAAAGGGAGAAGTTTTCCACTTAGCCACGATCCACTTGTGAGTTGTGTAATCTTTTCATCCGTGATTTTCAGCAACAATGTATTCAACCTTCCGACCTTTACTGATCTTCACGACTGTGCTGATCCAAACCATTGCAGACTGTGACTCGCTGCTGCACGACTCGCTGAGCACTTCTGGTGATCGAGCTTATGGTTCGGTGTCGTCAAAACAACGAGTTCGTATTAAACTCGACTCAAACCTCGACCTCAAGATTGAGAAAATGGAGCTTGAACGTATGTTGATTAATGGAAAACTTTTATAGGTCTCTGTTTTTTCTATTCATTTTTATTTCTAACCCTATTTAACCCATTGCTGTTGGCGCTCAATTTTGTGCACGAACGTATGAAAGGTCTAGTTTCATATCGCTGTGGACTTCTTTGTTTTTATGCGAGGGATAATTTTTCGGTAGCAGGAAGAGTTGAGTGTAAGAGATTAGAAGAGGATATTTATGGTAACAGCTTAAGGGGGCCCTATAGACTTTCACTTTCCCAGTTAAAACTGAAAGTCAACTTTTCAGTCCAAAAGTTCAACTGGTCTTTGCAATAATAAGACGTACGGTATTTTATTCCAGTTTCTCTAAATCGCACAATTTTCACTGGTGCGTCACTCATTGAACATGCTACTTATTACAGACATCAGGCAAGAACGTGCTGCCAGTCAGTCGAGTAAGACAAGTGACGCCAGTGAACAAACCGAACGGAAGTTGCAGTCAGCGGAATCCGATGTTGGGGAAGTTCACGACTTCATCATTCATCCTGTCGTCGACTTAACGAATATGTAATTTTCATTGGTTTTCTTAATATCTGTCCATAGTTAACGGCGCGAGAAATGCCTTTACAGACTGGATTGGTGACTTACAAATTTAAGAATGTTGTGCAGCTTCAGATGTACTTCGTCGATAAACGAGTAGCGTAGCCAATGATATTGGAAACGAACCTAAAACTATACCTACATAACAGAAATAATGAGACATAACATGGAAAACAAGACATTCGCTGCGCTTATGAGAAATATGAAACACCGGCTTTTTTTGTTGTTTTCGAGATCTCCATTAGAATGGGAAAAGCTGTCTCCTTTTGCAATGAAGCTATGGTTTTCCTTAAGGCGACCAGCAAGTGTGGATTCGGCATCTCAGACGGTAGAGACATGCACGCGCGGTGCACCGGTTGACGTAAATTTCAATCTCAAGCCAAGCATCAACGCCTCGGATCTCATCATCCTCGAAGCCTATGGAGTGCCTTATCAGGTAAGAATCATCAGGTTCTGATGAATTACTCTCTACTTAAGAATTATGAGAGGCAGACTGAAATTGACGCTGTCTGCCGATTTTTCGACGTGATCCTTAAACCCTTACATGTTCTTCGTTTTTCCTCAATTTTTGCAGCAATCGTGAAAAACTTACACGGGACCCTTCTGTTGTCACTAACAAATACTTTCTTTTGAGTAATTGGAAGTGCTTTCTTTAGGATTCATAACTTAACAGTTGTGTGATTTATGAACTTGACTGAGAAAAACACTGTTATTCCAGGGCGATCTACAGTATGCGTCTTCTTTGGGATCTCGTAGCGATTCAATGCGGCACTCTACAGAAGTGCTACCGGAGAGCATGGTGCACAGTTACCATCACGAGCAGGTACGGTAGCGTTCTTTTCCATGGTCTCCACTCATTTTTGCAAATATTCTGTTTCTTTGGGACTTAATATTCGAATGAAATGTGATATGCAGCCCGGAATAAGGCAACTAGTTAACGACACTTTAGAGGTTCAAATAAATATAGAATTTTATGGATGGTGAATTTTCGTTGGTTCAAATAAGCACAGAAATATTTTCCCGATATTACTGGGGTATCCCATTTAGGAATGCTGAAACGTTCGTTTAGGGATGTGCTCGATCTGAGGATGCCGACTCGACACTTCGTTCTTCCTTACCGCAGCAGTCATCTGTCTCCCTCCACGATCTTCGTCCTGCCGGCATTAAACCTCCTCCGGAATATGTCAATGAACGAGCCGATAAAGACGAGTTGGTATATCTCCCTTTTCAATAAATGCAGCTAGAATAGAGAAATATCTATGCTGAGGTGTAAAGTGTGGTTTAAGAAATCGCTGACGATATCTATCATTATATTGTTAGATTCATAGTTTTGGTTTATATGATATGTGAAATATTGAATTGAAAGTCTAAAATGCCACTGTTTTTTCTAGAATTCACCTTTATCAATCAAAGTGGGAGCCAATAGAATCAATACAATGTTGCTAATTTGATACCACCCTAGACATTCTACCTAATTAAGAATTTAGATCTCTGGTTCCAACAAAATCGCGGATTCCATCCTTGACCATTCCTCGATTGGTGAAAGTTTTCTGTCGAAAGAAGTTTCACAGATCTTCGAAGATTGGTTGATATGTGGTGATGTTTGAAAACGCACGTTGCGATTCATCAAAATCTCCCTTTTCCGATATAGTATAATCTCAAACGAGCGATACTCTAGCCTGCTAAATAGTGACTAGATTTCTGTGTCTAGTCTACTTCTTAGAGGGATAAGCGGTGTTTAGCCGCACGAGATTGAGCGATAACAGGTCTGTGATGCCCTTAGATGTCCGGGGCCGCACGCGCGCAACAATGGAAGAACCAGCTGGCCTATCCATTGCCGTAAGGTATTGGTAAACCGTTGAAACTCTTCCGTGACCGGGATAGGGAATTGTAGTTATTTCCCTTGAACGAGGAATTCCCAGTAAGTGTGAGTCATTAGCTCACGCTGATTACGTCCCTGTCATTTATACACTGCCCATTGTTATCCGGGACTGAACTGTCTCGAAAGGACTGCGGACTGCTGTATTAATGCCTTCGGGTCGCGATGTGGCGGGAAACAGTTCAATCACAATGGCTTGAACCGGGTAAAAGTCGTAACAAGGTATCTGTAGATGAACCTGCAGATGGGTTACCGCTATAACCACCACAAAACAAAAACTCATCTTTATTTGTGATGTTATGATGTGTGGATGGTTGATGGAGGAATGATCAGCGAGAAATCAACAAGCGTTACCATATATGTTGGCGGCTATGTCGCTAAAGTTGGTGGTATCGTGGAACACCGTTACAGCTCAACATACAAGGCGTCTACGTATAAGCATGACTCGTTCTAGAGTGACGGTTATGATTGTTTATACGAGCGGAGGCATACACACAAAAAATCTTCCTTTTCCGTTAGCTAGTGACTGCCTTCTTTCCCCACCACTTTGACTTCCGCCGTATCGCTTTGATTTCTTCGCTGCAGCCTTCTGCTTACACTGTTTAACTCACCTTGTGGTGCAAAACACAGGAAGAACGCAGATCACCCAGGGGACAGCTGCGATGAGCTCCTTCTAAGAATAGAAACTCGATTGACTTCCGTCGTGGCCTTTTAGCAGAGTTAAATCCATGGGTCGAGTATCTTGAAGTTTCTAAAATCATCTGTTTTTTATCAGAAATGATTGTTTGGTCTAAAAATTATTTCCTTATGTTGTAGTCAAGCAAGGTTTATCAACTCTTTAGATTGTGCAAGTTAGCGCACCTTCAACCAGTACAGTGAACTTCTGGATACCAACGTTAATGTTAAGTCTTTAGCTTTACCAGCGAGCTTTACAAATCCTAATATATGCTGAAAATTGTCGAACAAAGCGCCGGTGAGTCGTACTTTGACGAAGCTCCCCCGAAGTGCAACATTATCGTATTTTACTCGCCACTTCTCATCTCCGTATAGTGTTTTCGTTAGAAGTGTCACACAGTACACACGTGGTTTCGTTGGTGTCGTAGCTGTTTTCGGAGAAACCCGCCTTCCATCCTTCCACGGTCGGTTGTGTACCAGCCTTATCTGGCAGGATAAGATCGCTGACTCAGTAAATCCTCAGGCTAAGTCATTGTATATGTCACAAATGCATTTTGTCACATCTACGATATTCAGTGAAATACGATGATTGAAACATCTCTCAGGAAAAGATCAACATCGAACGGTTTATGTTTTAATCCTCGTATTCTCCTTTCCTGTGAAAATCTGTGAGATTAATGCTGGCGTTAAGGAAAACTTAATAAAAATGCCCTTTGTGAAGTTGGTAAAAATATATTTTAGAGTAAGAACTTTAGGAAGAAAGGCTTAATCGCAAAGCTTTATAGGTATTTACATAGAACATCCACTTTTAAAAAGTTATCTCAAAGGAGAAACTGATGGAGTAACCACTTTACAGTCTGCTATTTCATACTGATCAATCTATAATTTATACAATTTTCCTTTCGTGGTGGAATTCAACTGTGCACATTTTCGTTCTTTAATTAAAACACCGTTAATCATGCAGCGATAATAGTCCACTGCCTAAGTACCTCATAGATTTCAGCAGCAGGGATTAGTAGTCTCAGTACCGGACATTGCAATTTCGCACTGCTTGCAAATAGAGGTATTAGGGATTTCAGAACTGTGGTTGTGGCGCCGGCGTTGAGAAGGTGTGCGCCTGACAGTCGAACACAGAGACTAAGCGCTTCAGGTCAAGCTAGAAGCGAACCGAAGATCGACTCAGATGTTGGTCACTTTTCTTGTTTTCTCGGAATACTAATATACTAGTATCTGAAACGAATTTCCTAACTCCCCTCGAATAAAAGAAATTATAATGATGTGAAAATCATACATTAATCACTAGATATATTTCATAGATATAGCAAACGTTCGAACGGCTCGAGCTTGATGTATTTTGATCACCTAAATAACTAGATCTAGTTTTATCAGCAAATCGAATTAGAATGTATTGGGACCTCTTTTTTACCCATGCGCAGAAAATGAGTTAGTGAGTAGGATATTATGGTCCTCCATGAGTTCTGCTCATGTAAAATGGTGCCGGTTTACTAAAGACCGTCACAGCAACTCTATTAGTCATTTAGAAGACATTGACCATTTTCCAGCTTTGGGGTCATCCTTCCGTCGCTGTGGCTCTGCTTGACTCTCAAGTAACAGCAAACGGCGGCCGACTGTTCATGAAGAAATCCGCCAACGGCGTAATTAACAGGGTTCATTCGATGCCAGCTCACTACCATGTCATCAACGGATACCACAGAAGTGTATGTTTCCTTTCCTGTCAATCTGTACGGTTATTCAATGAAAATTTAGGTTGAATATTTATTTCCTTGTTTGGACAAATGCAGAATTCCGAAGCCAGTGATGTTTCCTTGTTGCACCGAATCTATAAGAAAGTATTTGATTTGCCATTTTACTTTAAACTTTTGTTTTTCGGGGTTTAATAAGTTATTCGAATCAATGATGTAACGACTGATAGCTTACTAGCGATGAGGAAACTGCGTACGGTAAACAAAGTAAAGTGAAAATTAGGTTTGATAAGTTATTCATAAAAAATGGAGAAGGGTCTGTTTTCTTTTTTTCGTTAGGTAAGCAAACGAAATAGGATCGCGACGATGTTAATTTTAATTTTCATGATGTTCAGGGTACGCACGATGACACGAACATCCCATGTGCCTCCGTCCTGTCGAATTTTTCCCTTGCTTTTGGCCGAGGAAAAACTCGAGAGCCACCGCCATATGAGAGAGCGCTCGATATTCAGAGAAACGGTAGCTGCCAATTAGGTCAGCACCTACATCTCCAGGTGGGCTTGTCTTATGGACAGAACTGTGTCGTCGTGTCAAAATGCTTGACTGTGTTCTTCCAAATGCTCTCATTCAGCCTAGTATGGTCCAAGCAATCGCTGCAGGGCCGTTGGCCGCAGAAGCAGCCGGTGGTCAGCCGGCGTTCCCTCCTGCTTCGGCCACTCAATTCGCCACCCATGACTACTTCATTGATGAGGTGGGGATTAGGTTGAATTTCATCAACTGTGTAATTATTTTTCTCCACAGTAAGCATTGCATTAGTGCCTATTAACTGACATGTGGATTCTGTTATAGTATTCTTCTTATCTGTTTCTCATGAAGTACTTTCAATTACGAAAGCCCCACATGTAGTCCCTTTTTAGTTTGACAGAAAGTGTTTAAGTTTTTATCTACTGCCTATTATTATTTCTTTACGACAGTATATGATGTGAATTATAACCACTATGAGGCCGAGATGTTTGCAAAACTTGGATCCCAGGCTAGTTCGACCCGCGATCACTCTTTCCATGGGGCTCGCTTGTTACCTGCTGAAATCCGTCCTTACTCTCTCGCCTTGCGTTTCTCTCAGCCAGTTCTCTATCTAACGGCACCATCAGCGATCACGCGTCAACGGGAATGATTTGGGCAACATAAATGGGCAGTAAGCCCAGTTGTATGACAGAAAACGCTTTGAAAACAAATCTCATCCAAAGTTTTAAAATCGCTTAGATTGCATTCATGTACTGCTACGGATTTACCATAAGGATGGTAATTCAGGAAGGATTGAGCACTGAACGACTCCGTGACTTCCCCATGATGCACCGTCTTCTACGTGAATCCAATAGTCTTCTCAATCATCAACGAAGACCGTCATCGTGCATTGACCTCACATCGGAATACGTGAATCATTTGCCACCCATAGCTCCAGGTGAGTTCATTCACAGTACCATCTTTGTCTACAGCAAGCGTAGTATGGTTTGATTTAGAAGGATATGTGCTGTGTCAGAACGCGGAATGGTATGTTTCCTGATTGATACCATATTGCGACCGTTCTAAATATTATAGGTGTGACCAGTAATGGTTTTTAAAAGCTTCAGTCACGGGGAGGGGAGGAGGAGTTACGTACCAGCAATTATTTATGCGATCAGATTTTGGAGTTGTACCTGGCACTGTCAGACTGTTTTCTTCAGCTTGGTGTTCCTTAGTTGGCAGAATCACAAAGTTGAGGAAAGAGAATCAACATTTCCAACCGAAAAGCCTGTCAAGGAGAAAGATGCGACCGATAACTGATGATATATGAAAAACCTAGCTGCATAATAAGAAATTTCTTTGGTGCCCAACAGACCCACCGGCAGCCTTCTGTCGATGAAATGAGATCGCTATGAAACAACGATCACGGGAGTCAATAGAGATTTCACATCCAACCGACAAAACACTTGTGAATAGATCGATATTCTTATTGGTGATGTGGACAATTCAGGTAACTTCAACGTTCCCTTTCATCGAGGCGATTACTATCCCGACTCAGCCGTACATAAGTATTCGTATGTGAGAGCCCCAAACATTGTGCCTACGTGAGTCAAGCCTTCTTCTTTTTTCACTAAAGATTTTTTCTTCGTATCTTTGGTTTTTTTTACTTTTATTTTCATTTTTCTTCCTTTCTATCTAAGCTGCATAGGCTACAAAGCAACAACGTCCTTAAAAACATTAGATATTAGCGTGAGCTGAATTTATTGGCCATTTGTGACTGATGGCAGCGTTAGGTAGAAAAACTAGCTGAGAGAAACGCAAAGTAAGGGCCTGAATGGTACATTGTGTAATACGCGAGCATCCGGAAAAGGTAGTCGTGGTTCAATCTGGCTCGATGTCCACATTTTTCGAATGTCTCAGCATTGTTGTGACTGTATTTCACATCAAACAATTTTGTGAAAAATTATAGTAAGCAGAAAATGAAAGGTTAACAACGTCATCATTTGTTTTGATTAAGTTTGATATGTTTAAGGGGTTGCATATTCCAGTACTACACCAAATCGAATTCAGAAATTGTTTTGTATTTATGATATCCACCAAGTAATGAAAACCTTCGAGTGCCATTAAATAGTCATCTACTTTGTTTTAGAGCACATCTGGCCGAGTATAAGTTTCTATTCAGATGGTGTATGTGCTTCGTAAGATTCTTGTAGATCAGACTGCTTGTTCATGGATAAATTTAGATTTGTTTAATTTCCATACTTATTCAACTGCACGTAGTGCCAGGGGAATATGAAACGTGGTAAACAGTCTCCATTGAAATATGACTACAAGGGTTTTGAGATACGAGGAAAACTCGGAAGCACAGGCGAAAAGGGTTTACCCTTTCCGTGAACTCACATGGTATCCACCACACTTACCGGGGCTCTTGATTTGTCTTTCTCTGAACCATTTCTTTTTTACGCCGATTTGTGCTACTGAGATCACTCCCGTTGACAGGCGATTTGTGATAACATCGATAGAGTAAAGGCGTAGCTGAGAGAAAGGCAAAGTAAGAGCCTCGATTGGTGTGGTGGATAGCACGCGAGCGCCTGGAAAGACTATTTGCGGATTCAAAACACAGGTGAGATTTCATGTTTTGCCCATATGTCAACAGCATTTCAGATAACACCTTTCCATGGGCAAAGAACGGATGCTAAATAAAAGTTAGACATTGCCTTTTTTGAGTCTTCTTCTGTGTAATACTTACTTAGAGAGCCTTTTCGACATATCGTCTGTTTCCCAGCCATTCTTCCACTTATTTTGCTGTAATGAAACAATTATCCGCACCATTCATGAGCACGGTTCATTCAAGCTCTCACGTTTGGTTCGACTATGACTGGGGTCCTAATAGTTAATTCTAGCAGTGATCAAGGTTGGCTTATGTGTGCATCGAGTACGTTGGCCTGCTTTTTATAGGTCTCCATTGAATTTTCCAGATGTAACATCTTGTATTTCGAAATAAGAGCGTATAGATAGTGGGTCTGCAGGAGTAATTACTACGCCTAACTTTATTGCTTAACATGGGTATGATTATTGCTTTTTGCACTGAAATAATCGTGTCTGCTTTTATTAATTAAATGTCTTTTCCTCTCAAGTCTATTTCTCGTCTCGAAATCAGTTCGAGTTTCTTCTAAAAGCTTAGCTTCCCAAGTTTGCGCATCTACATGCATATTAGGTAAACAATGTAAAATGCTTGGTATATTTATTTACATGATCTTATAAACTGATCTCCTTTAGCTGATGCGAGGTTGGTATAGGTCTTCGTTGTCGTTGTCGCTTCCCCTTTCAGCTAGTTCCATCGATCACGCCATTGGCAGTCAGTAAATGAAAAAGTCGACATTATAAATTTCAACTATAGCCTCAGTTTAAGTGAACTCAATGCTGATTCGAGCTCCCCAGATCAATCCCTTTGACGGGTGATTGCTGATGGCAAAAGATCGATAGAACTAGCTGAGAGTCAGGCAAAAAGATGCACCCGCATGGTGTGGTGGTGAACGCGTCACTCTCCGAAAAGGGCCAGAGTGCGTTCGTTCCCCACCGTAGACACCTGCGGTCCGGAGTTTTGCCAATGTCTCAGCTTCATTGAAGTTGTTGTTTTTGTTGATGTTGTTGGTCGATGGCTGATGTTTCGGCAGTTTCGCCTTCTTCAGAACCTGGACGTATTTTGTACCAGAATACTTCAATTGTTCGGTGGAAAAGGGCTGAAGTTTTAATGAAGATCAGACTTTTAAATAGATGGTGGGTTGGGATGCCGCGGTCAAATGTAGTTCTATGCAATGTTGAACAGAAAAGCTACTCACCGTGGTGCTACGAGTGGAACTGGCCCACGTGCTGTTCATATGGGGTCGCGAGCAAGACACATACCGGGGTCAAAATATAATTTTGAAATAGGGCGCCAGGTCGCGTATGGCAGTGAGGCATTCGTCTTTCCGGTTCATCTTTGGATTTTTGAAATTTATCCAAACCGCCCCAAGAGTTTTGCGCGTTGATGTTTTCGATTCCTGCACTAGGATCCGCACAGTCACTTCAAAATCATCGCCATTGTGCTTTTGTTCCCTACGCGTACTTAGAGGAGTGTTTTGATGAATTTTAACCTTCCCATTTAAATGTTCTTTTATCCGGATACAAAGTGGTCTACCCGTTTCCCCAATGTATTCCTCACCGCATGCGTTACATGAGACTACGTATGTTATACCTGAGCTTATGCAGTCTCCGTCTCTCCCGTTAGGACAGATCATACAGTTTTCAGAGCTGCACAAATAGAGATGGTTTCAAACTAACTGACGGCGTAGGGTATTGGGTGGGTTGTCAGTAATCGTTACATAATTTTCAAGACCACTTTTTCTTATGCATCTCTTAATGGCATAACTTACTTCATTTGTTATGAAGGGTAGCTTAAAAGGGATCATACTTGCTTACGTCCAAAACATTATTTTGGGGAACTACTCCATGTTCTTGCCTAACCCGAGTAGCTTCTACTTCGTAAACATTGGAAGTAGCTATTTTTCGTGCCAGGTTTTGCGATTCCTTCCTTTCCTTTTTTCCTTGTCACATATTTCTAGTCGTGGGGTACATGTTTTTGATTAGTGCTTTTTTCATGTATGAAAGATGAGTGGGAAGGTAGTCAACTAGTATGTTTTTACTGCTTGGCTTACGATACCATTTTTTTATATAGCCACTTTCTGAGAGCTTTATTTGGATGTTTAAGAATGGAAGCCAGTTTTCGGTTGGTTTTTCTCGTGTAAATTTTGTGTACTCTGACCGTCGGTTTAACAATTGAAAGCACTCATCCATCTGTTCTTGTGTGGAAGAGACGATGAAGCAGTCGTCTATGTATCGACAGTAGAGGAAGAGTCGGTGATCGAGAACTGGAGCTTCCATCTTGGACATGAAAGCGATGGCAAGGCTTGGTGCTAAACGCTATCGCATTGCCAACCCTCTATTTTGTGCAAAATATTTCCCAGACTACCTGAAAATTGAATAACTAAGGCACTGCTCTGAGAGAGTCATCAGTTCCGCAATCGACATGTTGGTATAAAGTGAAGTAACATCGAATGACTCCATTACATACGAGCTGTTTGGTTGCGCGCACCGTAGGTGGTCTAGAAATATTTTTGTGTTAGGCAGATGGGTTGGAATAAATTTTATTAACTGGGTTAGGATAAGGTTTAGGAACCACGTTATTCTATCCGTTGGCCCGCCTATACAGCTGATGATAGGTCTAACTTTAAATGATGATGGGTTCGTTGATGTAATATCATCAGTTGAAGTAAACTCACGTGTTTTAATAAGCAAGTAAAGGACAGGGGAAATTGGATGTTCGTTTTTAAGTCGAGAAATAACTGAAGGCTCTAAAACCAGCGGCCTTTGCCGTGTTGACCCATTCTTGATTTAATTTTCGGTATTGATTTCTGTATTCCTTTTCAGAGGATGTTCGATAGAGAGAGACATCACTTAGATGCTCCTCTGTTATTCTAACATCCAACTGACTAGGAATAACTACAAATTCTCCATCTTTATCCATAGCATATCCAATTCAAATCCAATTCTCCATAGCAAGTCTAACAGGTTTTGAATTCAAGAGCTCGCTAACCTGGCGCATACTACACCTTTGTTGGTGTGTGAGGTTGGAGCTTATTTTTATTTTTTGGTAGTGATTAAATACGCGGAGAATTTCGTCCGAAAATAAACGAAATGTAGGGTCAATATCGCTATTTGGTAGCTCTTGTTTAAAGAAATTTCGGTGCAAACGTATTGGTGGTAGTTCACCCCGTGGTACTACTTTACCTAACCTTTCTAGCCTAACCCTGTAACGTAGCTGATCTTGAAGTTCATGTTGACTACATGTGATCCTGCACAGGATTGCTTTAGAAATGGGTTCACTAGGCGCGAAACTCGGACCAAATTCTAACAAGGAATGCGCATTTTACCTTAAGCGTTATACCTCCTAGCACAGTAACCCTGGATGTTCTTGGTGCGCCTTAACTTCCTCATAATATTACACCGAATCTGTCGCATACTTCGTATAATTTCCAACGCTTTATAAAGTTAAGAACAATTCAATGTTTCAAGCAGCGGCGCAGAAAATGGGTTTTTTGCCGGATTAAGACTATTTTCTGTCTTAATAACGATACGCCTCTTACAAGCCGGAAATATTTTGCTGGAACACCTCTTAATAACTCAAAAGACCGACTTTTTACAAGCCTCGGCATACATAGTTAATATATTTATTTATCACCTGTATCACCTGTAGTCCCGTTGATCGTCAAATGACTCGAGCGGGCGCCAGTAAATCCTCCATTTTTCCCTGTCGCGTGCAAGAGTAGCCCAGTGGGTTCTCCTCGCTTTAGGGGGTTCGCCGGGCATCATATCTCTCTTCTAGGCTTTTCGTGAAGAACTCTGACCATCGGGTCGGTGGTCTTCCTGCAGTACGTTTGACATCCCGAGGAATCCAGTCACTAACAGGCCTTGTCCATCGGTTATCATTCATACGCATTACGTGTCCGGCCCACCTTATCTTCGACTGTTTGGCGAATAGAACGGCATTTTTGATTTTCGATCGTTGATGTAGGTCGGAGCTTCGGATACCATCCCTTACTTGTGTGAAACGGGATACTTCTAGCATCGTCCTTTCGACTGCGCGTTCGATAACGTTGAGTGATCTTTCATCCTGCTTACGTAGCGACCAGGTTTCTGACGCATACGTTAGGGCAGGAAGAACCGTTGAGTCGAAAAGGTGGGCACGGAGACGGGTGTTCTTTGTTCTCTTCACTACATCCTCGATGCTCTTAAAGCTCCCCAAGCCGCTCGTTTCCTTCTGCTCAGCTCTGGAGCCAAGTCGTTCATCGTATTGATTTCCCGACCTAGATAGACGTAACTGGAGCATTCGGAGATATTCCGTTGAGCGTGAATGGGGCAAACGAAACCAGTCCCTTCATGAACATCGTTTTCTTTACATTTAGTCGAAGACCAATCTTTCCAAGATCGTCACCATAGTTCTTGATCCAGGCAGCTTCCATTGGCCCTGAGATTTTAGCAACCTCTTCGTACTCGTCCTACCCAACGCTGCGAAACTGGGGCTCTTTCGGGGTCAGGGGAATGAGGCCCGTTTTTTTTTTACTGTGTTTAGCATATTTGATACCCACGTATAGCTTGCTGGGCTCTGAACGTGGGTGCTGGTTATACTCACGGTGCCAGGCTCTCCCAGAGTGGACATGGAGCTTATTTGTTGGAGGCGACTCCTAACCGCCTCCCATATACTTCCCTGTCACTTGATTGAAGGATTTTGGCCGATTTCACTCGTAGAATACAATCCGTATAAGTGAAAACGCACGTACACACGTATGCATGAATACGCCTAGCAAATACAGAAAGTATGTGCCAAATCGACGCAGCAGAAACAGGGAGTCCATCCCCTGGATCCACCTGCGTCTCAGGCAAGCAAAGGTCTCTTTCGGTCCGCGATTAACCCCCTATCCGCCACCTGGGGACGCGCCACGTAGCCTCGCGACTAACCGGCTCGAAATCTCTCATATGAGTTAGGTCCGTGGTATTTATTTATATCATCTTATAAGCTGATCTTCTTTAGCTGATGCGAGGTTGGTATAGGTCTTCGTTTTTGTTGGTGTTGTTGGTCGATGGGTGACGTTTCGGCGACTTCGCCTTCCTAAGAGCCTAGACGTATTTTATATTATTATACTTTAATTATTCGGTGAAAAGATGGCTAAAGTGCCAATGAAGATTAAAATTTTTAAATAGATGGTGGGTTAGGATACCGCGGCCAAATGTTGTTCTAGGCCATATTGAACAAAAAGGCTACTCACCTTGGTGTTACGAGTGGGACTGGCCCACGCGTTGTTCACGTGGGGTCGCGAGCAAGACACACACCAGGGTCAAAACATTATTTTGAAATAGGGCGCCAGGTCACGTGTGATAGTGAGGCATTCGTCTTTCCGGTCCGTCTTTGGATTTTTGAAATTTATCCAAAAGGCCTCAAGAGTTTTTCGCGTTTATGTTTTCGATTCCTGCGTTAGGATCCGCATAGTCACTTCAAAATCATCGCCGTTGTTCTTTTGTGCCCTATGCATACCTAGAGGAATTTTTGATGAATTTTAGCTTTCCCATCAAGATGTTTTTTTATGCGGACACAAAGTGGTCTACCCGTTTCCCTAATACATTCCTCACCGCATGCATTACATGAGACCAACTATGTCATACCTGAGCTAAAACGCTTGACTTTTCTGTCCCGATGTTCAATATTAACATTTAGATACGCATGGCGACCTGCAACCTCGGCCACCGTCATGGACCTTCCTCCACCGCCACCGTATCCTGCAGGTCGTAAGGCTCCAATGGTGATGTGATCGGAATCCGTTTCGACCAATTAGCGCTCATATTAGTGTTTAGCAAGTAGTCAGCTTACCAAATTTTCGTCTACCTCTTATTATCCTTGTTTTCCGTGTACATTTTAGTGCTAAATGCCTTTCGCGATAGTTAGCTTTTCCCACGACATTGTTGCGCGCTTCTTCTGACATTAGCTGCTCATCGTTTTCTGTTCCATGCACATTTTTACGACTATTTTGTCGGTGCTCGATTAACTTGCCATGTGCTCATCACATTAGCATACAATTTGCCACGATAAAGCTCAATCGAACTTTTGATTAATATCCGTGTTGTGTTTTGTATAGATGTGATTAATCAATTTTTGATAAAATATTTCTGTTACTGACTGTTGCGTTGATGAGTAAAAACGAGGTTGTGCTTTATCCTTTCTTCGCAAAGAGCTGACGTTTTGGCGAATTTCGCCTTTTCGAAGTTTGGAGAAGTCAAGTTGACGACAGTTTAATCATTCAAACACCTCCATGGCCAAGCAGAAAGATCACGAAACCAAGATTTTCATCGTACTCATAGGAAGATAGCCTCTTCACGCACTCACTGCCTTCAATGAGTCTTCCGGTGAATATTTCACGCGCAGACCACCATAAGATATCATGTGACATATCACTTGATGGTGAGGAATTTCGCTCTGCGGCTCAGTTTCCTATTCCTGGAATCTAACGGATGCACGACGATCTACCTATTTCTCCAATTTATTCGTTCCCTACACGCTTTGCAAGAGATCAGATAAAGCGTACACGAGTTCGTGCTCAGTACCGTTAGGGGACTGTGCAATTGGGCGTTGTGCATGGACGATCGCCAATGTATTCGTCTCCGCACGCCTTACAGGAGATCAGATAAACTGTACCCGAGCTCATGCGATCCCCGTCTCTACCATTAGGGCATTTCAACTCTATCGATAGAAGGGCCCGTTTAACATGCCCTTCATTTCAAATGAAGTAAGTGCAGCTATAGAACGCTGTTTAAGAAGGACCGGTGTAGAGAATTCGGTAACGATAAATGATATTCCAGCGAGTAATTTAAGACGCCAGCTAGTTCGTAACCGCCTATATGACCGTCCATGTGCAACGAAAAAATTCATTATTTGTCCTAATGGTAGAGGTGGTGATTGTATGGGCTCGGGTACAGTTTATCTGATCTCCTGTAGGGCGTGCGGAGACGAATACATTAGCGAAACGGGTAGACCCTCTGTGTCCGCATAAAAGAACACCTAGTTGACTAACGTAAACCAAATACACCACTAGGCACTCATAGGACCCAGAGACATAATGGGGAGGACTTTTAAGTACAGGTCACGATCCTCGCACAGGAATCGAGAACGCAAGCGCGCAATACTCTCGAGGCGTTCTGGGTTAATTCCAAAAATCCAAAAATTAACCGCAGGGAAGAATGCCACATTATTACACATGATATTGGGTAGTGTATAAACCTGTTGTTCTGATGGGAGGGGCACGTTACGCTGCTGTATGCATTTTGTGTGGTTGTTCTCCACGCGACATAGCCAGTGGAAGCCTCATAGAAAGAATTGAGTGTGCAAAAGCTGTGTTCAATGTGATTGAAATTCCGGTTTATTGCTTTCCCTGTTTGGTTATTGAGGTGTTTGGCCGAATAGATTGCTGTTAACTTGACCTCTCCAGGCTCTGAGAAAGGTGAAATCCGCCGAAACGTCAGCTTATGTGTATATTCTTCTTTTATGGCAGGAAATTATTTGAAATACATTCACAAGGATGCTGAGATATGAGAATTACGCGGAACCTCAGGTGGGTTTCGAATCCACGATTATCCTTTCCTGGGAGCTCACGTGTTACCCATTGCACCACCCATGTAAGTGCTTTGCGATTCCCTCAGTTAGTTTTCTACGCTAACGGTGCGATTAGCAGTCACCCGTCAACGGGAATGATGTGGGGAAAACAAATAGACATTGAACGAAGTGAAGCTAAAATCGTGGTCTAAATAGCAATGCTTAGCGTTGCTTAACTGGGTTTTGTGCTTATTTTATTCCTCGAATCTTCCCGTTGAATGTTCGATGTTGACAGTGCCGACAGAGTAAAAGTTACGCTGAATGGAAGGCAAAGCACGGTCCTTGGTGGTACAGTAGGTAACCCCCTGAAAAAGTAATCGGTGGTTCGAAGTTCACTTGCGATTCTGAGTTTTGCTCATGTCTCAGCATCATTTTAATTGTACCTCACCTTAAAACGCGCATATAAAAATAGTAGGCAGTAGATACAATTAAATAGTGTAATTTCTACCGCTGCCTCAGCTTAGCTGGTATCCATCCCGGATTCGATCCCCAGATCATACCCGTTGACGGGTGATTGCTGACAATACCTGCTGAATAAAACAGTGGGTGAGAGGAAGGCAAACGTAGGGACTCGGCCGGTGTAGGGATATCACGTGAGCACCCAATAATGGTAATGCTGGGTTCAAAGATCAACGTCTATTTTTCTCCAACTCTGAGTTTTGCTCATGCCTCAGCATCCTTATTGTTGACACAGCTCCTAACTCATTTTGTCGACATTTTGACAGCATTTTGTTGATTTAATGGCTTTGCTACGGCTCTAGGGCTCTAAAATTTGCAGCGAGCATAAGCAATTTCCGATCCGATTAGCTTTATCTTTGTACAGTTTTGTGCGGAACATTGTCGACTGCTCAGCAGCTGCTCAAGAAACCAGGTTTTACTTCATGAATGCTCAAAACGAAATTCACATCCAGCTTTACTTCACTTCGATGCTCGCGAAATCCTTCTTTCGAGTTTTTTTTTTAATCCTTCGCAATTTTGTTGGCATGATAGTTAATCTACTCGAGCTTATTTCGTAAGCTTTGGAACAGTTGTGCGCTATACGCTCTAACCTAAGTGTTCAGACGATCATCGTTGAAGGAAGTTGTGCTATGCCATCGTCAACAGCTGCCTGCCACAGACGTTTCCCTTGCCGTTTGGTTTACTTTGAGTTCATGTTTGAATTTACACGAGAAAATATTATCGACTTTTCTTTTCTCCATCTTATTTCGATAACCTAAATTTAAGAAGATGTCATACAAACAAAATCATAGATAAAAAAGCTGGTGTGCAACATAAAGACAAAGGCATAAAATCCCACTTGAAAATAAAGCACCAAATTTGAGAAGACAAAACCGACGTAATTTTCAGTACAAATTCGTACTTGGCAAAGGAAAGAGCTTCGATGAGTCGTTGTTGCAAAAACTCAAGCACTTTGAAAGAATCTAAGAACTGCTCCAGATGGATTGGGATGTAAATATGATGGCAGGAAAATCATGATGATTCTTCACAACAAAGAAAAACTTTACGAACAAGGAGAATCCAGAAAAGTAGGAAATACCATTTCAACAATTTTGAGCAGTGTGATGGGAATAATAGTTCGTTTGGCAGACAGGGACTGACTGAGGAGACTTCCAGAAGCCATCAATCTAACCTAAGCCAATGCTCAAAGCATCGCACTCTGAAATGGTGGATTTTTGATGCTCAAGGCCGTGTTGCGTACTGGCTGCTCTCCTTCGACCTAAAAATCTTCATAGACATTAAAGAAGTCAAACAACATGACCACAAGCTCATTGTGTTATTTCTGTTCTTTTCAATGATCATTTATTCCCTCTAAAACCGATAACCCAGAATAAACGTAGTAGAATTGTTGAATGAGGTCTAACTTAAAATAGCATTAACAACTGGATAAACTGTAAATGTCGATTTTTCTTTACTGCTCTTTGCTTTTTTATGGCCATGATATTATACGAATTACAATCACAATATACTGAAATGGGAGCAAAACTTGGAATCCGAGATGAGTTTCAAACTAACGACTACCGTTTCCTGGGTATCATGTGTTGTTACCCACAGGACCGCAGAGACTTGTGATTTACCCCTCTTTCAGCCTATCTTTCACCTTAACGGTACTATCAACAATCATCCATTAACGGGAATGATCCGTAGAGCAAAGCCAGTTAATCAACACTAAAGGTAATGATTTCGATTGCAGGCGTCAGCTTAATTTGATCTAATGCCGATTTATGCCTCGCAGACCATTTCCATTGACTCATGATTGCCGATAAAGTTTAAAAAACTGGTTGAGAGAGCGGCAGCGCCGGTACCTCGGTTGGTGGGTGGATAGTACACGTTCACTTGTAAGGGAAATCGTGAGTTCGAGGCTCATCTGCGGTTCCGAGTTTTGCTCAAATCTCGGTATCCCAAGGTTATAATGAGTCTTAGGAAATGCCAAATTCAAAAGAGAAGAAACTGCTTTATTATTCATACGTTTAATACACTCATCTAATATAAAATTCTAGTACCTGTTTTTCTTGTGTCACTTTTGTAACATGGAAATAACTGCCTGGTCGACCGTCCACGGAGCGCACGACAAGGTCTGCTGTACTTCGAGCCTACAAATGGCCTATGAGGATGATTATTAACGTAGCGTTATACCGAAAAACGCCCACCTCTCCCGCAACGTTCTCAGCTAGGCAGGTGAACTGCCCACTATCGGCCATTTCTACTCGAACGATTATCAAGGAGTGTATTCCATTTCCTTCCTTCAATAATAGGAATCATTTCGTTTGATTATAATGTCGGTTATACTTACATTAATAAAGCGATAATAGCCAAACTACGTCATTACTCCACAGTTGGCGATTAGGGGAACAACAAAAACAGCGAAAAGTATGGACGACCATGTATTTGCAAGGGTCCATGGAAGTGATGCGTACTCATTTTTCTCGAGACCGAATTGACATATACATGTGTGTACGACTATTCGTTTTCAGCGTATTCAAGTTCAGCCTTGCTGGTGATTGTGGTCAAAAGCTGCATTAAAGTTACTTGGAAGTAAACGGGATGCGACGTGGTAGCTAACCCCAACCCTACTCTACGCGTATATCAGGATGGCTTAATGTCAAGTCCTTCTTTGAGGCGTAGCTGAGCAAGCTAGAAGGTATCTCCTCACAGAAAACAGATATGGAACATTCAATTACTATGATTTAGGTCTCTCTCGAGTCAAAGACGCAAGAAGACAGTTTTAGCACGTGACAGGAACGAATAGTGGCTTCAGTACTGCTTGTCTGAGTTATATTTGACGGATTATGTGTGATGCAGATTTATTGGAAACAAAAATAATTGAAAGAAATATTCTAATGTATAACTTTTTATCTATGCTTCACTGTTCTTTTCAAGGAAGGGTATTATGCGAAATACAACCATGCCGATGCTGAGATATTTGCAAAATGCCGGACTGCAGGTGCCTGTGGTTGGCATCGAACACGCTTTTACCCCTTCCGAGTGCCAAAGCTTTCATCACCACACCATGCAAATTCTTCGTTTAGTCCTTCTCTCAGCCGACTTTTAGAAACATTTTATTTCACTAAATTTTTAGCCAAATAATTTTCACTTTGTCGATGGTGTTAGCAATGGAATTAGCCTAGGCAGCACAAATCGGAATTGGACCCAGTTAAGCTGAAGAAGCAGCCGAAATAACGTTGTTTGACTTTTATTTACTGCCTTTTCCCTCCATTAGAGGCCTCATTGGATAACTGATAGCACCGGTAGGGTACAAATACTGCTGAGAGAAAGGCAAAGCAAAGGCATCGATTGGTGTGGTGGATAGCACTTAAGCTTTTTGTAAGGGTAATCGAGGGCTCAAACCCCACTTGAGGTTCCGAGTTTGGCTCATATCTCAGCGTTCTTGTGGTTGTATTTCACATAGTAGCCTACTATAAAAAAGAAACAGAAATTAAATGAAAGTTAAGGCCAGAAACTTATTTCCTTATCGGGAATGCCACTGCGACACGCACGTGGAGTCGATCCATGCACTCATGGTCCACCAAGCCTTCCATCCCTCCGGGCTCGGTAAATTGGTACCAGACTCGTCTGGGAGGATAGCAGCACTGGCTCGATACATCGGTAGGCCACCGCGTGTCATTGTAAAGGCCAGATATGCATTCAATCACCTCCATCGGTACCTAGCGAAGTCAAATACATTACATAGCGCATCCCTCAGGGATTGATCAACGCCGAGAGCGTTATCCTTTTTATCCTTTAGGCACTCTTGCATCGTACATAAAGCACATAGGGTTAAGCCGCGAAGTTGGAATTTTGAGATAAAAAATTCGTGCTAAACAGTGTTTTTTCATCGTTTAACAGTTTTCTCTTGAAAACTCACGTCGATTATCTTCACTTCTTCGCAATCGGGGATTTCCACACCATCTCGTAGCCAAGTCACCTAAACGGCAGACAATATGTCTGTTTTATAAGGCAAAACATTCACCTCCGAGAGTGACTTGCTTTATACGGCAAATTTCTGTTGTCCTTCAATAATAATTTAAAACTCTAACAAAGGAAACGTGCACAAATGAAGGAAGGGAAAGAGCAAAGACATTGCTTTCTCTGCTTCAATACATACATACATACATACATACATACATACATACATATACACATGCATACATACATACATACATACACGGATTGCAGTTGTAATTTATTATGTCTCCAGCACCAGCGCCCACATCAAAGTGGACATAGACACCTTTACAATCGGTAAACATGCAACGATGAAGAGAATCCTGACGGCGTAGGTACATCACCGAGGTGTGTGCAGTGTGCGCAAAGATGAAGCGGTATCCACGGGAAGAAAATGTATGGAGAACTATTCTCTACATAAACTGGACCTGCTTTCCCGACCCCGGAGGGATGGAAGGGCTTGGTGGGCCATGGGCGCAGGGATCGATTCCACGTGGGTGTCGCTGTGGCGCCTCCAAGCACTGCGCAACACGCGCTTTTTTATTCTTAGTATTATATCACTATTATTACTGAACTGTAGCCATTATTATTTGCACTACTTGGACGCGCGCAGCATATTGTTTAAAAGTCCTTTGTAACACACAAGTAGTACTTGCTTGCTATACTTGGTACTTGTTGAATACTTGGTTCGATATCGCACCTCTCTCACCACCTCTTGGATCACCAAGAAAACCTTTCATCCCTCCAGTATCACAAATTGGTCCCAGACTTACCATGCCTAGGAGAACGGCAGCAATGAATTGATACACCATTACACCTTAATTACATCGAAGGGCAGATATGCATTTGTTATTACGCTTTAATATTATTATCATCATTATTGTTATTACTACTATTACTGCTGTTACTGTTATTACTATTGATTCCATTATTGCTACTATTATCATCATTAATATTATCAGTGATTTCATAATAGCCAATCATTGCTACTCACGCCTGACCACAAGTTGGGCGCTGCTTGTGGCTACGCCACTGACGTTTCGAGCAGTACACATGTACTTTCCACAATGGGAAGAACTGCACTGCTAAAATAATAGAAAAATCATTTAAAAATTGTTGTTATTAATAAGAAACAAAGATTGGCAGAGAGCTGCTACTCTGTGAATTGCCCCAATCGGAATAAACTTTGGGAATTTTCGAGATTTAAAATCATTCCGGGGAATCGAATTGCGTGTTACTTTTAACGCATTTCCAATCTAGGACTATATGCATTCATTTCAATGCGTAAAGTGGAGAAAATTTCATCGCCTTCAACACCCGGACACGTCTAAGCTCACCACTCAGCTTCCCAATTTAAATGGAAGCTGTTAGAATACACTGATTCTTATTAATAATGTGCAGTTGATCTTGTTCTACATGTTGATAAAATACTAATATTTTGGAGCACAAACAACATTTCGCCATAGCTTCGTTCACCCGGTGTTTGTTTTTCGTCTAATAAAACGACTGAACATGCAGAAATCCATCCAGACGGTGAGGATCATTTCCGTGAGTTTGCGATAGTTGTGAATCCGACGAACACTTTAAAAACTTGCATTTCCGCCTTTTCAAGTCTTGAAGTTTTCTATCAACTTCGCGTTAGCTTATCACTGAAAGAATACATATTGACTAAACATGCTGAGGCTGGAGGAAAATTGGATCCCGAAATATTAATATTTCTCTCCGGGGATCATGTGTTTTGCACGACACTACTGATGCTTTCGTTCCATCTTTTTCTCAGTCAGTCTTTTTACCCTAATGGTGCCATCAGCAATCATCCGTTAACAGGAATGATCTCGCGAGGAAAAATCGGCATTAAACCAAGTTAAGCTGGGACTGCTGCCTGTATTGTCTCTGTAATTGTAATGGGCAGTAAATAAAAGTTGTAAATTGTGATTTTGACTACAGTGTCAGCATTTAATGTTGACTTGTTTTCCCCTGATCATTCCTGTTGATGAGTAGTTGCTGATGACATCGTTAAACAAAGAAATCGCCTAAAAAAAGGGCAAAACAAGGGCCTCAATGGTGAAGTGGGTAACACATGAGCTCCCGCAAAGGATAATCGCGTGCTTCAATCAAGCTTTAGGTATGAGATTTGCAAATATCTCAGATCATTGTGGTCGTATTTCACATAATACCTTGTGAAAAAGCAATGGGCTGTAGATAAAATTTGCACCCTAAAATTCTCCTTTTTTCCAGAAACCTACCTAGGCGCTGAAAGCTATGAAATTAAAAGCATGTGTTTAGACACTCATTCGGCGATATGGCAAGGTTCATTATCGTGAATGTGCTAAAGACTAGCGCTGAATGAGAAGCAGTAGGTGAAACGAACTAGTGAGATTGTAAACCGTGGGGAACACCACTTTACGGTGACTCCTATATTAACTAGGAGTGTGACACGTCTGTGTGACTCAGTTCTATTCGGTAATCTAGCCAGTCACTCAGCAGAATGAAGACGTTCGAGAAATTGTATTTGGCAAATAACGCCATGTAAACGAGAACGCGTCGAATTGATGTGTTCCTAAGGGGTCCCGCTTTACTTCATCGCTCCACCTTCTCCACAGTACACAACAGAGGACTGATAAATGTACTGATGTATAGATACCAAGTTACCTTGAAAAATAACGAAACTCTGCCCCCAATATTACTGATGTCGACGTTCGGCAGTGAGTTTTTTGTGAACGGCACACCATCTTTGTTCCATTCAACAGTAGGAACAGGCCAGCCTTAAATGGACAAAAGTTTTTGAAAAAAAAACGAACGTTCTCCGGATAAACAAGATATTCGTCGTAAGGTTTGAGGTTTTGGAAAATTTTCTAGTCAAGGAAATGCTATTCTCTAATCTGGAGTGACAAAAATGGCAAACCTTGATTACTGAGTTTTTTGTTAACGATGGGGCCTTTGCCATGTATATCATGTTATGTTTGTTTCATCGTTTTTGTTTTAATGGGAAAACCATGATAAAGAATTTAATGAGTACGAGGCATAGCTCTGTTCACTGACCAGTGACAATGCCCTCGAACTTGGCCGACTCTCCCTCGGCGGCGACCGTAGAGACAAGGGTTTGTGTGAAATGAGGAGGATTCCCTGCAGGTTGGCGTTCTTCCACGTCGTACTGCTCCAGTGTTTCCTATAAGCGAATCTACAGTAAAATCTGAATTTCTTCGTTTGTTTGAGTTTCAGTGGTAGTTCAAAACTATCCCTTTATTCGAAACAATTCTTTGAAGAAAATCGGCCTTCCAAATTAGGCTCTACCTATGAACAAATGCCGTTTAATTGACAGAAGATATTGAAGATAAAAGCGTCAGAAGTGGAGGCTCATCTATAAATAATCAAAAGAATTTATGGGTTGGAGCAGATGGATGTTAATGTTAAACGTTGATGAAAAGCGGGTATCTTCTTAGCTTAACAGTGGGGCGGATTCAAAGAAGATGCTACCTTCTCTGATGCATCGGATTAACATTTACCTTTTGCTTGCATGTTCGTTGTTTTGCTTACCTGCATGCTGAATTGATCTCACATATTGATTTTCGCAATCTATATTGGACCTGGGTCAGTGTCGCCTCCATAAACAAGCTGGATAATTTTGGTAAGGTACTTGTACCTTTTCCAGGTGCGCCAGATCGGCTCGCTACCCGTAAGTACTACTTCGTCAAATTAAGCAAAATGAAAACCCTCAAACGAATATTGTACTACATCAAGCTCAATTAAAAACGTTGGTACATGACAAAAATTGCAGAGTTCGTTAGCCATTGCTCTGGTAACAAGATGCTGTGTGATATTATAGCCGCTGCAAGTGATACTTGTTATCGGAATCTGGATGAGACAATAGCTTTTTTTAACCGCTGCAAACTGTAGAAATCAAACAACGGCGACAGCTGAGCTACTGTGCCCTTTTAGTATTTAGCTGCACCGTCATTCATTAAACTGATCCCGTAGTTGCATACCCACCTGCTTCTAAATAAAAAGCTTACCACATTTTTTCTATGTGCTTGGAATCTTTTTGCTGGTGGTGGTGTGACCAGTCTGCTCGCCTCATGCTTCTGTGGTCGCCGCTGTTCATACTCAAATATAGCGAACTCCTCAGTTACCTGGACAATTAGGTGTTAATATTGCCGACATCGGCAATTTATGTTAGAATCCTAGGCATAAAAAAGTATAGATCGGCAGTCTTCGCAGCGACAAGATTGCTGCAGTTCCGAAGACACAGATGCATCACTGCGAAATAGTTTGCTAAAACTTTCCTAAGAGTTTAACACTTGCAGCACTAACCCTAGTGTGCTCACTCGGTGGGTGGCGCTCCATGATCTTTTGTGACGGTGGAGAGTAACCTGTTTTTTGTTGGTATTGAATCATTGATTTTGGACGCACGTGCAAGATGGTCAGTGACTCGATCTGACCTCGCATGTTCTGAAAACATTACATTATTTCAAAGACACAGCAGTATTGAACATGATTTGGACACATCTTTTCGGAACGTAGAAGAAAGAAACCTTCCTCGCCACTCGTTGGTGTTTCACAGTGAATATTACCGCCTAGATGTTCTGAAACGTACCTCGGCAACAACTTTATAGTAACCAGAATGCTCCAGCCTTGCTTTGTCGATAACAATCGAGTATGTGTCACCATCGGCAACAATCTAAGAAATAAAAGCATTTGTAAAGCTGTAGGAGAAAGGTCTACACATGTATACAAGCTCAGCAGACTCCATTCTCAAGTAATAAATCCACTTGATTTACATATATTTTTACTTTTTACTTTTCAATTTTTACTTGATCCGTCTTCACGTATACTGTGACGATCCCAGCTCTTCTCACATATCTCACATTCGATTCGTTTTCTCGCATTCTTTGTCTACGAAGATCTTCTAACTTTTACGTGTGGCTTCGGTTGCTGGTTGAGAATGTTCATTTCATCTTGAGTTTAGTAGAATGCTCATCGAGCAATTCTCCCTGGAGTCCTGAGATAGCCAAGCTGCAGCACTCCCAATTGTACTACAGAAAGTGATTTTTTTCCAGACAAGTCCGGTACCAGTTTTCCGACCCCGAAGCGATGAGAGACTTGTTTGGCCCAGAGCGGAATCGAACTAGCACCATGCTCATGATGACAGACATCACTACCACTATGCTATCCGTCACTTAATATATATGCATATACAAGTGATACTTTTTTGGTATATGAATGCGTAGTTTTCTTGTTCAGCAATCGCGAGCTTGTTATACAGCATACATTTACTTCCATAGAAAAACACACAATACAATACAACACAACAGTAGCTGACGTTTCGGCAGTATCGCCTTCTTGATCAACCATATGCGACTATAATCAGCTGTTCTAACCTTCCTCATTGGAAGTCATGTAAAAAAGCGGCTCTGAAGAAGGCGATACTGCCGAAACGTCAGCTACTGTTGTGTTGTATTGTATTGTGTGGTTTTCTATGGAAGTAAATGTATGCTGTATAACAACCTCGCGATTGCTGAACAAGAAAACTACGCATTCATATTCCAATGCCGAGGTTAATAGAAAGTCGAACATGGGAAC